>JAWPHD010018501.1:0-39603 GCA_037043455.1 Cyrtodaria siliqua | reverse complement strand
TGAATATGTAATCAATTTGTAAGGCATGTCAAGGATTCGCGTAACACAAATTGGGTAAAAAAAAAGGTCATGGTGTGTTTACGTCTCCGTGACAACTCTTTTTTTGAATATTGTTTGAACACCCGTGACTTGGTCTGTTATTATGTTAAACTTTGTTCCGAGAAATAATGCTATTTTCTCTCGGCAGCTATTTTACGCTTGCGTAAAACCTCGTCTGTATCATAACAAGAGCTGTCGGAGAACAGCGCAGCTCGACTATTCGATTTTCAGAGAATAATAAATTTATAGCTAGTATATACCATCAGAAAACAAGGCTACAACAATGTGGGGTGGGGTTGGAAGCACAACATAACTATGTGTAAAAATTGACCAAAACTACACAGAAATATGTAAAAAAAAAAAAAAAAAAATCGAGTTTTGAGTGGGGTGCGGGGTGGGGGTGGGGTGCGGGGTGGGGTGGGAGAGAGGCGGGGGTGGATGGTGGGGGGAGTGGGGGTGGTGAGGGCAACATATATGTGTAAGAAGCTATGTAATAATTCACCAAAACAACACAAAAATATGAAGAAAAAATAATAATTAAAATTCGAGTTTGAGTGGGGATGGGGTAGAGGCGTGGGGTGGGAGGGCAACAAGTGTAAGAATTGACTAAAACAACAAAGAAATATGTAAAAAAAAAAAGTGGGGCGGGGTGAGAGGCGGGGGTGTGGGGTGGGGGCGGTGAGGGGCAACATATATGTGTAAGAATTGACAAAAGCAACACAGAAAAATGTAATAAAAAAAGTTTCAAGTGGGGTGGGGTGTGGGGGAGAGCGGGGAGAGGCGGGAGTGGGCTGGGGCAGGGGGAGGGGGAAACATATATGTGTAAGAATTGACTAAAACAACACAGAACTATGTAAAAAACAAAAAAACAAAATTAGATTTTCAAGTTGGGGGTAGGGGGAGCGGGGGTGAGAAGCGGGAGTGGATAGGGGGGGGGGGGGTGGGGGGAGGGGGCAACATATGTGTGTAAGAATTGACTAAAACAATAAAGAAATATGTAAAAAAAAATATATTCCAAGTGTGGGGCAGGTTTCGGGGGGGGGGTGATGGGGTGAGAGGGTGGGTGGGGAGGGGGGTTGCAACATGTATGTGTAAGAATTGACAAAAGCAACACAGAAATATGTAAAAAAAATATATAATAGTGGGGTGGGGTTGTGTGGAGCGGGGGTGAGGGTGAGAGGTAGAAGTGGGATGGGGGGTGGATGGGGCAACATATATGTGTAAAAATTGACTAAAACAACAAAGAAATATGTAAAAAAAAAAAAAAGTTTCAAGTCTTGGGCTGGGTGGGGGTGGGGGTGGGGGTGATGGGGTGAGAGGCGGGAGTGCGTTGGGTTTGGCGGTGGGGGGGGGGGGGGGGGGGTTGGCAACATGTGTGTGTAAGAATTGACTAAAACAACAAAGAAATATGTAAAAAATAAATTTAAAAAATTCAAGTGTGGGGCGTGGTGGGTGGGGTGATGGGGTGAGAGGCGGGAGGGGGTGGGGCGGGGAGGGTTGCAACATTTATGTGTAAGAACTGACAAAAGCAACACAGAAATATGTAAAAAAAAAAAGAAAAAAGTTTCAAGTCTGGGGCGGGGTGGGGGTGGGGGGGGTGATGGGATGATGGGGTGAGAGGCGGGGGTGGGGTGGTGGGGGCAGGGAGGGTTGCAACATATACGTGTAAGAATTGACTAAAACAACACAGAAATATTTTATTTATTTTTAAAAAATAAATAAATTCAAGTGTGGGTGGGTTGATGGGGTGAGAGGGGTGGGATGGTGGGGGCGGGGAGGGTTGCAACATAATATGTGTAAGAATTGACTAAAACAACACAGAAATATGTAAAAAAAGAAAAGAAAAAAGGTTTGGAGGGGAGTGGGGGCGGGGGTAGAGGGGGGATGGGGGGAGGAGGGAGCCCAGGACCCAAAATGGGTGAAGTAATAAGATGCATAATGCTATAACAAATCCCAAACCAAAATTATAGATATATACATGCTTACATGCAAACCTAGATCTGCATTTATTGCACATTTTATGGGCCATCACAATTTGGGTTCCATGGGAGCCCAGAATTTGCAGAAGACAAAATTACTTATCCAACCCTTTACAACATATTATAAGGAAACCAATTCCAAAATTTAGTTCAGCTAGGACAAAAAATGTAAGAGATATAGACCTGTAAACACAGCTTACACACAAAATTTGATGTGAAACAGACATATTTTAAGAGCTATCAGAATTTGCGTTCCATGTGAGCCCAGGGGTTACAGGAACCAAAATTACTTAAGTAGCTCTTACCATAATGCTATAAGTAAGCTAATGGCCAAATTTGGTTGTGCTAGGGTAAAATTGTAAGAGATATAGACTTGTAAACACAGCTTACACGCAAAATTTGATGTGAAATGGGGCACATTTTATGAGCTATCAGAATTTGCGTTCCATGGGAGCCCATGGGTTACAGGAACCAAAATTGCTTACGCAGCCCTTAAGATAATGCTACAAGGAAGCCCATGAACAAATTTGGTTGTGGTAGGATAAGAAATGTAAGAGATATAGACTTGTAAACACAGCTTACACGCAAACCTTGATGTGAGACGCCGACGCCGACGCCGACGCCGACCCCGGGGTGATTACATAAGCTCTCTTATTCTTCGAATAGTCGAGCTAAAAACGCTTAACAAAGAACGTTTATTCACAAATGCAAGCTGCTAAATAACACCGGGAACGCGCACCTGTTTTAGATGGTTTAATCTGCGGGACTCGGAACGGTTTTTGACGTGATTTGCGGCGCGATCCTAAAACTGTAAAAGAAAATATTTTTTTAGTTATATGATGCAATGGATATATAGGAAAATAGAGCCTTCTTCTTTGATTCTAACCACATGTGTTTTATTAACAAATTATAAATAAAACAGAGTAAAAAAGCAAAATATTCAATATCGACAAAAACTATGTACCGGCAACTATTCATTGGTAATAACAATTTCGGGGCGAATTAAAAAAAATGAGGGCAAATGACTTTTCAGTCAGGGCAAGTGGACACTGTGTGTAACACTGTAATACAGAACTACTTTCAACAACCCCAGGCGAGCATATACGGTTGATTTAGTGTGACTCAAACCTAAAGTGGCTGCTATTTTATAGTAGTTTAAAACGGTTCAAGCAAAGTCACTGTCTAATAGTCGAAACCGTGAAGACTTTGTTTTGGAAACCATGTAGACAGAACAAGATGGAGGCCAGCAAAGCATGCGAGAGGTATGTACATTGAAAATCAACCTCTTTCTTAGTATATTTTAATATTAAGCATCGAGCGTTTAGGTGCATGTCTGTTACATTGATTGATAGAAATAATCAAAATATACAAAGGAAGAGGTTGGTTTTCAATGTACATACCTCTCGCATGCTTTGCTGGCCGCCATCTTGTTCTGTCTACACGGTTTCCAAAAAGGTCTATACGATTTCGACTATTAGACGGTGACAATCCCGGTTGTAAAAGGCTCAAGCAAATCCAATTTGTAAATCCATCTTTTCGCCTTTATTTATTTTCAATTTTGCTGTTTTGGCAATCGATTTCCTTATTTCCTTCCGCTTTCGGTAGAGCTATAAACTGATGCCGAGCCACTCGAAAGGATATCTCATATATCTGATATTTAACGATTATTCAAGACTTTCCAGCTAGCAATACAAAATATCTTTATCACATTACTGGAATGTGTTTTGACGGTTTCGCTTAATTTTGCTATGCGAAATGATTTATTTAACATGGAAATTTATCTGTTGATATTGAATAAACATCTTATCTTCTCGCGTATTTAAGAGTTGGATGAGTGTTCATTGTGAACAGTAATTCCCTTGCAAGCTTAATAAATACTTGTCTTAGTTGATTGATATAACGTGATATTTAAACCTATTTAGATTGAATATAGTTCGGCCATATATTAAAATAGATAGGACTGTAATTATAGAGGGATTGTAACAACACTTTATTAATCTGGCAGTAATTGGTGCCTCGTGTAATTATAATCGATAGATCTGGTCTGCAATTTTTATCTGAATCAGTTTGTATATTCTTTGTTTGAGCCTTGTTTTTTTTTTGCCAGCTCTGTACAATCATCTTGTATCTTCTCAGGAAAACCTCCGGAAAACGTATCTCTATATTATTGTTTGTTCATACACATGTACCACTTTTGCATTACCCATAGGCCTACATAACAGCCTTTTGATCTTCACACCCTATTTCTAAATCCCGATGGTTGAAAACAAACTAAGTTTTGATAAAGATCTATCATCAAAAATGACCAGAAATTGGGGAAACTGTGATGCTTTTAGCGTCTAATAGTTCACTGAAGGTGGGCACCCCAGAATGCAGTAAATAAGTCGTACCTTTTTGAAAATATAGCCTCAATACAATTTTATCAATAAAATGCAAATTTCAATCAACATATCCTAAACGAACACGTTTTTTGAAGGAAATATAACATTTTGATGTTTTATGGGGATTTGTTATGATTTGGGTAATTTCATCCAGTCAGAATCTACCTCACAATCTGACTATGTGCCTAATAGACCATATCCTTTCTTTTCAACCAATCAAGAGCCCCAAATCAATATGTTATCTGACTTATGTTAAACAAGTAATAGCAGCGACGGGATATCTTGATAATGTCACCAGTATCGTTTACTCGCATGAAACATGGCAACCGCTTTAACAAAGAGATTATTTAACTGCTTGATATTGATTATAGGGAAATCCTTCACGAGATGGTAGACGTGTTGTTCTTTTTACGAACGAGCGTATGCGAGTGAGCGAACAAACAAAACACGACTACCATTGAGTGAAGGATTTCCCTTTAATCGATCCCACCAGTTAAATTATTTATTACATTTTAAATCGGTTATGAATTATTTTAACCTATATAATTCGCTTTATTATATATCTACATTTACAGTACAATCAGCGGTTCGTATTTGTACCACGTGATTGTACAATACTTAATGTTGCTATTGGACGTTGTAACGTCCCGATTATTTTTTTCATATTGGACGGTCCAAAACAAGATGGTTGATTTTTAAAAAATATCAGTAGAAATTTCAACGATAAAAACCGAATATCGACAGGAAGTTCCGAATGAGTTCCGTCAATCCGAGAAGTTGCGTATGAATTAAAACAACAACAAGCGTTAAAACAACAATACAATGTTGGAACAAGAAGAGATTAAAAACATTGTATTTGTATTTGTATTTGTTTAATTATTTTATTTTCCCCTGTAAATTAAGGTATATAATAAAAAGGTTATTTAACAGTATTGTGCAAAACTGTTTTTATTGTCCTCCTACATGTTGTGGTGAAAGTTGTTATCGTTATTGTTATTCTCAAACAAAAACGTTCAAGTTTTCGTAATTTTAAAACTACCTCCCTTTTCATTGAAATGAGAACACATTTTGATAACCTGTAAATGAATGCATGGTGTTTTACGGCACGTCGACACATAAATAGGTCATATTGTGCGCAGAAATTGATAAAAAATGAAGAAATGAAGTATTAATTAAAAATTATTGTAAATATATAAAGAAAAAAATATTAAAAAATAAGGGGTGATAAGGTGTAATATAAACTATGTATGTAAATAAACAAATGCCCGTCAACAGGTATATAAACAAGTCCTGTAAAGTATGTTCTCATCATATGTGTTGTTTTCTTTATCACCGACTTAGTTTACACATGACTTTGTAGCATTATTAATTTACATATCTATGCCACTTTATCATTGACCCCGAACACACTCGACTTCGTATCTCGTCTATGGAAATGATATGCATTTTATGTACTAATTTTCTTTTCCAGTAAATATTCATCATCGTTGCACACCTAATAAGTATCTCACTAATCGTTCACTGGGAAAAAGGTATAATGTATATGCTATCCTTGATTTAGTATGGCATGCTTATATACTAGTATACAGTCAAACATGTTCATGCGACCACCTTTATCAAGAGATCACCTGCTTTAAGAGAACAGCGTTTCAGTTCGTTCCCAGTTGTAATATGTTTAAATTAATGTAGTTAGAGACCACACATGTTTAGAGGCCGTTTTTTGTTCTTCCACTTTGTGGTCCGATATTACAGTTTGGACTATATATACTGCATATATATCTGGTTGTACTTGTATACCATTTGTGACACGGTTAGTAACGTAGGGATTCCAAGAATGACATATGCTAGAAAATATGTAAAAAATAATCCATTATCCTCAATATTACAGTAAAAAACTTGAAATGTGTCCATGATACAGGGACGCCCTGACCTGAAAATCAAATAAATTCAGTTGAATAGTAGGTATTCTAAATATAGAAGTGAAAAACGCCGAAAGAATCAGAACTAACTGTTTCTTTTATCTGCCAAATATCGCTGTTGTTCTGGCCAGTTTGATCTATTTCTACGTCTATTATTGACGATTGTTCACTAAAACTGTGTTACTAATAAATCACCAGGCATCCTTCACAGACAGTGTTCACAAGAAACATGTCGGCTGGAACATTTGTTCACAGCAGCTAGTGTTGCTAACAAAATTAGAAAGTAATTCTACTAGAAAGTAAGACTTTTTCTTAAAGAATTTTCATTTTAGCTCTGCGTTTTACATCACTACATATTTCAGCCTTTTATATCGTTCTACATCGTTACAGTTTCGACCCTTTATACTTCTTTTATTTGCATCATTACAGTGTTCGGCCCTATATATCGCTTTCACATCAAGTATATGTTTCCGTTCTCCATTTAGACTTTCCGTTCTCCATTTAGACTTCATCTGCTTGTACCACTTAAATACGGGGCAAACAACTAGTCCTGCACTTTAAACCTGTGCTGGCGACAAAGAAACGTATTGCTCCTATATACAACTTCTTATCAAATTTCGATAAAGAATGTTTAATATACCATCTTACAATGTTAAACGGGCTGATGCAGTATTTTCAAACAAGATTTATTTAAAAGGGCACTGATACACTTGAAAAAGCTGAAGGAATTATCAAAATGCCATGAAAAATAAAGGAGATACGAACATTTACTAAGAATCTTGGAATGATGACGTCATCGCACCTTTTTATCATATATGGCATATTGACAAGCCAATTAAGAAATAACAACATGGTCTAGATTTTAATTCCAAGTCTGAAACGGTTCGGCCGTATCGAAATCAATGTGATGAATATTGCATGCATTCGGTGCAAAGGGGTCAATATACATATGTATTAAATTAGTAAACAAATGACCGTTGAAATATTAACATATGTTGTTGCTTGAACGTCGGTAACATGCGCAACCAGTTGGCAGCGGAGTTTTCCGCATTTTTGATAAGGCAATTACTCAGACGATGTAATACACATCGTCTACAAAGCTTTATTATATATACCTATCAATAATATATACATAGTACCTTCATTTTCTTACAAAGGAATACAACAATCCGTATGCTACTAAAAATAGATTTTGGAAAATGTCAAGTTGGAATGTTGAGGATTGCCCAGCTAGTAATACATTAAGAACAATGGATGTTTTAACATGAAATGTGAACTATCAGAATGTTTGTTTGTGCGTTTGTGAACATTGTGGGTTAATTAATTAATTTAAGATTGTCAGTTGGTAAATTCACCAGAATTTGATGTTTAATGATGAACACAGGTGTAGTTGTTGCAATGTAATGTACATGTTTTCATGCGCGTGTAATGTACATGTTTTCATGTCTTTCCTGTTGGTGGTTTTCAGTTAATTTGTCTTTATTAATTTTGTTTTAATTTGTAACATGTATTCTATTTTAATGATATCTAAAGAGGTATATAATAAAAGGATCATTACTATAGTAACTTGTTCTGAAGCTTGTATCACCTCTCGTAGGTAAATGCCAGATCAGGATGACTACGCCTCTCGTGCGATCCTGATCTGGCATTTAACTACTCGAGGTGATACAAACTTCCAGAACAAGTTACTATAGTAATAATCCTATTATATAAAATGCGAAAATCTTCAGAAAAAAAAGAAAAAAAAAGGTTTTGGACGAGTCAAAGAAGGCTCTGTTTACACTACAGCATTTCGCCTTTATATCGCTAGAACTACCACAGCTGTCTCTTCCACATCAGTTTTCAGCCTAGGACTCTATTGGATACCTGCATCATAATGGTCTTTAAACAAATATAACAACACAGACTTTTTACACATGCATCATGGAATGCGAGAAAGAAATGCGGTACATACTCAGTCATTCGCTAAAAGGAATCGGAGTCATGCATCATTGAATACTAAAAAGTAATGTGGAACATAACTCGTAGTGTGATAAAAGGTCTCTATTGGATACCTGCAGCATGGAATACCGGAAAGTAATGTGGTACAGATCCAGTCGTGTGTTAGTAGAGCTTTATTGGATACCTGAAGCACGGAATACCAGAAAGTAATGTTGTACAGATCCAGTCGTGTGCTAGAATGGCTCTACTGGATACCTGCAGCATGGAATACCGGAAAATAATGTGGTACATATCCAGTCTTGTGTTAGTAAATGTTTATTGGATACCTGCAGCATGGAATACCAGAAAGTAATGTGGTACATATCCAGCCGTGTGCTAGAATGGCTCTACTGGATACCTGCAGCATGGAATACCAGAAAATAATGTGGTACAGATCCAGTCTTGTGCTAAAAAAGCTCTACTGGATACTTGCAGCATGGAATACAAGAAGGTAATGTGATACATATCCAGTCATTTGCTAGACTAGCTCTACTGGATACCTGCAGCATGGAATACCAGAAAGTAATGTAGTACATATCCAGTATTCTGTTAGTAAAGCTGTATTGGATACCTGCAGCATGGAATACCAGAAATTAATGTAGTACAGACTGAGTCGTGTGCTAGAATGGCTCTACGGGATACCTGCAGCATGGAATACCAGAAAGTAATGGGTACAAATCCAGTCGTGTGCTAGAAGGGCTCTGTTGTATAACTGTAACATGAAACACCAGAAAATAAAGTGGTATTTACACAGTCGCATGTTAGAAGGGCTCTACTGGTGATCTGCAAGATGAAACACCAGAAAGTAATGTGGTATATAGCCAATCTTGTGGTAGATGGCTCAGCTGGATACAGCGGTAGCTAACACCTATAATAATATTCCAGAAGAAGCAGTAGTTCTTGCTACCACTGTTATACCAATTTCACGTTCATATTGATTTTACTAAATATCTGTATAAAATCATTACATTTTAGACGTCAGTACTAAAAAGCGTTTGCAGAGTAACACGTTGGTTCGAATTGTAAGAACTCGTTAAAATGTCCCTAAAGTTGGAGAAATTGGTTGAATCAATCAACCAATTTCAATCAACCAATTTCTGAAAATATTAACGAGAAAAAATACTAACACATGCAGATTCTATTTGAACAGCAGCAGTTAAATATCGTTGTAGAATAACGAAGAAGAAACAAAGAAGCCCGTTGTATCCTCTCGATATAAAAGTGCAGAAATTAAATGTTTTCATAAAAAACAACTATTTTATTCTTTGTGCAATGTCAACAATATAAACTTAGTAATAACACGTTTACAACGATGACAAAAACTGATGCATAGCATCAAAATCGACTTACACCCTAGTCCCACAGAAAGTCGGACGGAAGAACGGACGGACAAAGCGGTGACTTTATTCTCCCCCGACTTTTTTCAGGAAGACGGGGAGCATAAACACGTAACATACGGACGGACGGAAGGACGGTCGGAAAAGAAGCCAGCATCATAGAAGCGCTGCATATGTTCGACAAGTATGGCTATAAATACTGTCAACACACCATATACTCTGCTTCTTTTACTTCATATGTGACCAGGAATCTTTATATGTGGGAGCCATCCAACTGGCTTGCAAAACGTCGGTGGTTCTACCCATGTGGCCTCCGGTGCACAAAAAGTGCCCGAAAGGGCATCTGGGGTCTTCCTCCACCAATGGAAACTGGACAGTCTGGAAAGTCGCCATATGACCTTAGCTGTTAGTGGGACTATAAGAATCGTTCATATGTATCCGGTGAAGATAGTGAATTCCAACCCGAGGTATAAGTGTTTTTATCGGAACCGAGGGTTGTAATTCCCTGTCTGAACCGAATACCCATGATAGATTCTTTTTCTTGCATATCAGAGACATGTTGTGCGTTGACGCCGCCAGCTACTAACGTTTTGCATGTTTTATCTCGACCCTATGGTGAGATGGAACAATCTAGCCCCGGTAAAATGACGGATATCCTTGTCCGGAAAGAATATAAAATCCAATTCAATTTCATACGTATCTGGGTTCATGCTCCGCGAATCCGCTGCAGAATTATCTCGCGTGTCAAGTTCAATAAGAAGTTATTACTGATTCTAACAGACCTAAGTTCTAAGTGGGAAATGATTGTGTGCGTTTATTTTCTGGTAATATCTTTAGGGACAACATTACTACAATACTAACTGACCGATGGTTATGTTTTACTTTCGAAAAAAAGTAGGCCTATGTGTCCAATTTAGCAATGTCGCATTTAAATGCTTACTAAAACTTTTCAGTCTTTTATTGATCAATATCGATCTCAATTGCTACGTCACATCTATGGGTATACTAGTACAGGAAACGTATTAATATCGATTGTGTCATAAATACAAAAAATGATTAAGAGATCCAAAATGGCATGTGGACGCTCTACTGGCTAATAATGGTATCACAGTTGAGGGGGTTCAAGATGGGATATCAGATATGACTGGATTAAAAAAACTGTCTGAGCTTTTATATTGAAATACCTTTTTTGAAAAGTCTGCTGAAAATGGAACAAAGATTGAAGGCACGTCCAGAGGCTCCCAAATTAAAGAAATATATAAGTAAAAAAAATATTAACCGAAGTTTCAATAACTATAAGGGCAGATACCATCATATGAACTTATCGAAGATCTAATTATTATTCACATTCTGTGAAAAAAACATATGTTAATATTGGAGGTAAAGTGTATATGCTATAGAGGTAACAAGGCCATGTTTATGTCCTGTTTTCTAATTCAAGAGCAGATAACTAACTATCTGATATGTATGATATTTTAGGATTATTCAATAAACATTCTGTTTGGTTCAGATTGGATGAAAAATGGAAGTGCTATGGTGGTAGCAAGGTCAGAATATGTAACTTTATTCAGATTCAACGGCAGATAACTCACTTTGATAACATCGCATCTATGTGGTTACAATACTTGTATGATCGTATTATTGTACACACTCTGTGTAAGTTTGATTAAGATGGAAAATTAAAGTGTTTTTATAGTAGCATTATTATGGAATTATCGATAATTCAAGGACCATAACTCGGCAATTGGCGACTAAATCTGGCTGATTCAATATCTCGTTCGAGACGTTATGGGACTCAGATGTTAGAGATCAAATCTTGCTGGTTCAAGGTCGTGTCCGACATATTATGAATATTT
This sequence comes from Cyrtodaria siliqua, assembly GCA_037043455.1. NCBI lineage: Eukaryota > Metazoa > Mollusca > Bivalvia > Adapedonta > Hiatellidae > Cyrtodaria > Cyrtodaria siliqua. The sequence goes on along the minus strand of JAWPHD010018501.1, from coordinate 28,112 downwards.
AAATAATGTGTAAGTTTGATAAGATGTAAAACGGAGGTGCTCGAGTGCTCTCAAGGCAAAATTATGTGGTATTTTTTGCCAATTTACGGACAGATAACTGGGATATTAGTCACAAAATCTGGCTGGTTCAATCTTTTGAGATCTTATGGATATATAACTACTTTATAAGTTTGGTGAAGATTGGATCAAAAATGGAAGGGCTCGAGTGCCCACAAGTTCTTGCCAATTCAAGGCAGATAACTCAGCTATTAGTGATCGAATCTGGATTGGTTCAAGATCTTCTCCGAGAACGCATCAATATATAACTACTGTGTAAGTTTGGTTAAGATCGGATGAAAACTTGAGGGGCCCCCAAAGTTAACGGACAACGGACGGACGGACGACGGACAACACGTCCTACAAGCTCACCTGGCATTCGAGGAGTAGAGCTAAAAAGTAGTATATGAAAAAATGGACGTATGTATAAGTAATATTTAGATGGAATTTAATTTGTAACCATGCAGAATATTGGACAGGCGGGCAGTGTCAAACTCAATGGTTTTCTGGGCAATAACTAGTTAGGAATAATATATTTGAACGAAACTTCGTGTTTATGTTACTTTTATAATGGTTTCCGGGAAATAACTTTAGTTTGGAATGCGATATTGGAACGAGACTTGGTATGTAGGTAGAGTATATAGAAATGAAGCATGGGATTGCATTCGACGTCACTGGGTTTAAGGTCAAGGTAGCTGTTACTAAAAATAGAAAAATGGTTTCCGGGCAATGAATAATTATAAGCATGTAAAGTGTACAGTTTGCATGATTATTTATATTTAATTATATATATTAGTTTATAGTATACATATTTGCTGTATAACGTTGCTGCATCTCTAAATAATATACCAAGTCAGAACAATTGTCAAACACTACTGTAAGGAAGGCAGTCGAAAATGTGAAACAAAATATGTGTAGTAGCCCTGACAAAAACATCTATAATCTGCTTTTGCCGCCTTTCTGCCTTGCATTCGTTACATTAGCATATATTGTGCTAGCTATCATGCAATGTACAGGCCTGCATTGATTAACTTCAACCCATTGCGTGACCTGTTTTAAACATGTCCCAGGACAATTTTTGCTATACCAACTCGCTGAGAGTAGAACCTTCCAACAGAATAATAAATTACAAACAAGCACGGTTTTACATAAGCGTAAAACACGTAAAACAGCTGCCGAGAGCAAATAACATTATATATATGGTAGAACAGAAGAAAAAAAGGAATAATATATTAAGAAAAGGGGGCTTAAACATAATTAAGGATAAACAAGTTACCAGATACAGTCTTTCACATGCATACCATCAGAATGTACTATTTAAAATGGTATGACCTCGCTCCGCCATTTATAATTACCTTATCTAACATGGTTTTCTAAAATACTAAATTGGGGAGGTATTAAATTGTATGTCAATACATCTCTCACGTCACGTACGTTAACTCAACGTTATTGTAAACGTAAAAAAATAAACGTAAAAACCGATAGCCGTTAAGACATCATTTAATAGTTTTATCTTTATATCTTTACATTAATTTTTAATTAATATTTCGTTTCTTCATTTTTCATCAATTTTTGCGCACAATATGACCTATTTATGTGTCGACGTGCCGTAAAACACCATTCATTCATTCATTTAAAACAGAGCTCAAAACAAAAATACAATTGAGTGCTATATAAAGCAGCGAAAACGTATGTATCATATACATAAAAATACAAATAAGAAATCAAATATGTTCAGCGCGTTTATCAAGTGCGAGATCAAATCCTTGTATTTATGAAACCGCAGGCCTACGGCTCTTGGTATTGATGGCATTCATGTTTCACACAGCAGGTATTGATCTGAATCAATATATGTTTATTCAATAATACAGTAGACCATTTGGTCCATGAGTATACAGAATTACAAATAATTTTCAAATACAGAAGTCAATGGCAATACGAAATCTTAAATAATACTACCATTTGCTTAATATAGCATGCTAAATTAATTTAATTAATAATATTTCCAATAAACTATATACAAATAGTTATCAAAGGCATTTATTTAGTATAGAAACGCAATTCAATACTACCTTTCGCAGACAAAAATACCATTTGACATATTCAAAATGTAGAGTACCTCTTGGGAGAGTACCAGTATTTAAAAAGTATAATATAATTCGTTTCGGATTTTGAAAGCATCAAAAACATAAGTAGCTAGGTTCTTTACAGTAATAGTCTTTTCTGATGACAACTCTATAAATTTAGGAATATTTGGTCTCTGCCAATAGTACCGCTTGATAAGCATTGTTCTTAGTTCTTTATATAAAGTGCATTCCAAAATAAAATGGTATTCGTCTTCTAGAACTTCTCATATAATACATTTGCGCTCATTAAAAGGTATACTTAGTGGCTTATGCCAACGCCCCGCTTCTATCTGCAACCTATGGGAGGACGTTCTCAATCTTGACAATGCTACTCTAAATTTTCTTATTTTAACAGTTTCTAAATAAGATTTCTGAGAAAATACACAAAAAAGTGAATACATTTTAGCTCTCGAAGAGTCATGTATACGGGTATTCCAGTTTTGAATAAATGTATCTGTCATTCTTTGTTTAAAAATATAAACCCGCTGGAGATATTTTATTTCTTGGTAAGGACTTACACCATCCTTTTTGTAATAACTGCAAACGTTCTATGATGAGAAGTACGCATCAGCAGAGAACTAAGTGTCGTTGTTTTAATAACAGGTATGGCTATGTTCGGTGTTCTTGGCGGATAAGGTAGCGCCGTGGTGTAATGGTTAGCACTGCGGCTTAGTAACCCAGGGATCGCGCGTTCAATCCTAGCCAGGACCGAATTTGGGTTAATTATCGAAATAATTTAAAAAGTATTTCCTACCTTACCAGTCCTTCGGATGAGACTTTAAAACCGAGGTCTGCTCGCTAAAATGCTTAGTGCAATACAGCGAGGATAAATAAACGCTTATAGCACGGATACTCGAACACCTGACTCTTGTAGTTTCAATATATTTTTAATGTGTTGTCGTGTTAAATGTACCGTGTCCTGTTAGGGCCATCTTATTATCGCCTAGGTCGATGGCCGATGGTAAGATGCGATGGTAAGATGAGCTGGTCGATGTTATGATGCGATGATAAGATGCGATGGTCGATGGTAAGTGCGATGGTAAGATGGCCCTAACAGGACACGGTACATTTAACACGACAACACATTTAAAATATACTGAACAAAAAAGAAAAGAAACGTTCGAAGTTTTTTCTGGTATTTCCAAAGACCAGTTTTTGAGGGCGTATAAAAGTTTAAACAGCGTTTTAATAAAACTATGTTTGATGTTTGTAAGCACACTTAAGTTATATATTCCATTAAACAGTTTCAATTTGCCAAGCAATAATCTTTTATGGATGATATGGAGATGTTAAAAGGAGATAATTTGATAATTGTTGATAAGCAAAAGCTGCCATCTACACAATCTGTGATGTTTTTTTGTGATTTTTTTGGTAAGGAACATAATTATAGAGAATAATGTATCGGACAAATTTCGGTAATTTTCGTAGATTTAATTTGTTTTTGTGGCCAAAATGCATGTTTTAAGAAAAAGGTGGTTCACTGCTTTGTGTACTGAACTTTTCAAAAACATCTTTGTTTGGACTATTGTTGGCGGTCTATCTAATTATTCCTAAAACATCATTAATGTCTTCCTGTTTGCTGTCTAGACAATCAGCATGAACGTCAGCGAAAGTTACTTTTTTTGTTCAGTATAGTTCTAGAACACGCAGTAGAGCATGCTAGTGTAGGAATATAATATTCATACCCTCCTCTAGTAGCTAGCTGTCGGATCTTATCTTTGTATTAAGATTAACCGCGCTGTCACTATCAATAACAGAGATAGTTTGAGTCAAGTGAAGAAAATAAACTGTATTTATAAATAAATGAACGAAACTTTATTTATTTACGTGAATGAATGACCTGGCATACACTGAAACATGGCTTGGCCTAACTAGCCTGGCCTCATTGGCCTGGCCTGGCCTGGCCTAAAACTTGTTTACCTTAATTGTTATTGTTCCAGGTCATTGTCCTTAGTCAGGTCGATTGACCAACTTCACAATGAGGGGCATTCACAAAGGTCTAAACTTCAGATAACTATATTTGATTGCATTGAATTAGCAGTGGTTATGCTATGTCAGTGCTTAACGTGAAGAAGGAAGGAACATAAACTTGTGCAAATGGGAATACAGTAATATATAAGGATGATATGAATAATAAAATAAATTAATGTTTGAAATTGATAATACGATTGAGTGGTTTATAAATGAACGGTAGGATATACAACAATATATTAATGCAATGATAATGATTCAATAAATAAGTTAAGGATATGTTGGTACAATATTTTTGGAAAGGTGAGATAGATGGTGGATGGATGGTAAATAAAATTGAATAGGTAGTGGGCAAATGGATAGGTGGATGGATGGTTGAAAGGGTGAGTGGTTCCATTTTGGTAGGGTGGATGGGTTGCTGGATGGTAGGGTGTGTAGTGTAATATACTCTATATAGTATTTGACTGCATATATTACCTAAGGGGTTGGTAATACATACTTTTTATTGTATATATAATGGATATAATGATTGATGCATATAGATGGGCAGATGAAATGAACTTTAGTCAAATATTTATTAAGAGACCACTAATGGGACAAACAAATACAGGTGCATTTTCAATAAACAAAAACACAATACACTTGGGAACTCAAATGGTGTATAGTCTAAGAGCATGTGGTATTTTAATAGAGGCAGTGTTCACATTCAAATGTGCTTTTAATTATGATAGCAACTGATATCAACAGATGTTGGTTGATATGATCTTTTTTATTTCACTTTGAATTTGTTTTCCCCAACCACATTGATTACGCGAAAACTATAAGAGCTATCAGGTCAAACCTTAGCATATCTGTCCTTTTACCTCAACAATGGGCATTTATATATTCTGACATTAAAAACTGAATTTCAAGGTTACCATATCTAAAATCTTTGAAAATGGTCCTTCGGTGACAATTTTCAACGTGCACAACTCATTTTACAAAATTTGGTTAGTTTGGCCTTCATTGTTTAGTCATAAAAGTAAATTATGCGAACCATATTTAAAAATAAGATTAATGTGGGATATAATGACCTTTGTGTCTTATTTGAATAGATTTTCACATGACCAAGACACGTTGAAAAGTGGTAATAACCGTTGGTTTATGCAACGTGTTGGTGGCAAATGTTAAACAGCACATAAAAGTTAGAATACTAGTCGACCTTTAAAATGAAGGTCAATATTAGATAGCTGTGATTTGCATGAAGAGCCTTAAACAATGAAAATATTTAAGTGTTTAAAAGCGTGTCCTGTTGCTATCGTATTGCTTTACCAGATAACTATTTGGCCGAATTATAATCACCTTGTAACTCTAAATGTAGTTCAAGGTGATGGGACATTAATGGGTTCTGTCTGGTCAGATCAGGGTCAGCTCCCTAGAATTGTAAACAAGTTACAATAATGAATGATTGCTGGGATCATCAAACCACTATTAAATCCGAGTTCTTTATTATTCTAAAGCATGTACATTTAAACTTTAGTTCAGAGTGATTTTGCATATATTGTTTACTTTTAGAAAACTATGGAATCTTTAATTAAATAACTGTTTAGGGAAAAATTATATCATGTTATGTTGATAGTAATGAGAGAAAAAATGAGTTTTGTTTTGTCTATAAGATTCCATATTTCAAAACTATTTTAGAACAGGGTCTGCCGCTCTGGTCTACCAATGGCACCACTGAGCCAATTTATGATTTTCAGTAAAATAATATTTTTTAAGTCAACAAAATGCAACATTTACTTGTCTCTACCCTTGTTGGGAGCAACTGTTGATTATATGTCTATGCAAAACATTGTAACTCTGGGGCGGGCCAGGTTTGACCCCAGGGTCACCATTTGAACAAACTTGATATAAGATCAAAAGCTGATGCTACATGTAATATATGAGAGCTATGTGCCTTGTGGTTTCAGAGAAAAAAAGTGTTTTACCGATAAGTTGTTCAAAAAATCTGTTTTGGTGACCCTGGGAACTTCATTTGTACACTTTATATAGTCTTGGCGATCATTAATGAAGAAAAACTGTCAAAATATGTTCAGTGGTTCTTGATAATAAGCTGTTTTGACCATATATGGTAATGGCGGCCATCTTGGATGTCGCATTGTCCTAATTCGTATAAATTTGACAGCAATGACCTCAGGATCATCCATGTGAAGTTTAGTTAAAATCAGCCAAGCGGTTTATGCGATTTATGCAAAGATGTCTCTTTAAGCTAGAGAGATGTCTCTTTAAACTAGAGAGATGTCTCTTTAAGATAGAGAGATGTCTCTTTAAACTCTAGAGATATGTCTCTTTAAGTTAGAGAAATGTCTCTTTAAGCTAGAGAGATGTCTCTGTTAACTAGAAAGGTGTCTCTTTAAGCCACAGAGATTCTCTTTAAGCTAGAAAGATGTCTCCTTAAACTAGAGTGATTTCTCTTTAAACTAGAGAGATGTCTCTTTAAGCTAGAGAGATGTCTCTTTAAACTAGAGAGATGTCTCTTTAATCTAGAAAGATGTCTCTTTAAGCTATAGAGATGTCCCTTTTTGCTGGAGAGATGTCTCTTTAAGCTAGAGAGATGTCTCTTTAGATGTCAGAAAGATGTCTCTATAAGCTAGAGATATGTCCCTTTAAGCTAGAGATATGTCCCTTTAAGCTAGAGAGATGTCCCGTTAAGCTAGCGAGATGACTCTTTAAACTAGAGATGTCTCTTTAAGCTAAAAACAACGACATCAAAATTGGCATTTATTGAGGGAAATCTTGATTTACTTTGCATTTATTAGCTGCATAAACTAGCATCATGGACTTTATAGGTATATGCTAACATACAATTGTATGTTGATTTTAAATATAAAACCATACGTTAATTCATTATCTCTTCTACACTTTTTATGCAGATAAATACAGTACTTCTTGTGTGTATCAACTTTGCCGACAAGTGCATGGCCAATAATGACCACATACTGCGATAATTGCCCATTAATCTGCAACACTAGCATGCTTCCCTGTCACTCACATTTGATGGTTTAATAGACTGTTATACATGCATATAAGTATAATGCATTATAAAACAGAAGATGAGTTTATAAGCAAATCCGCTTGTATTTTCTTAAAAAAACTAAAATACGCATGTGCACATTTGTTGAAAAATAATAATTGATTTTAATAGTTTTAAGTTTCATGATTCAGAATGCAATAAGCCAGCCATATGCAGGTTCATGAATAAACAGATATAATGTATAAAAATAAAAATAAACACAATTGTATGAGCCAATATATATATATATATATATACATGTATATATGTGTATATGAACTAAATATGTTTGTATTGCGTTATAATTGTATTGTGTGGTGGCTTGTTCCTGAGGATTGCAACTTCATATGCATTTGGTTCATGCGAACTTGTTCAAAGTTCAAAATATAAAACGCACTGTAATTATTCCAACAACAAATAGGAATATGTTTTATATGCTATAATAATGTGATTGTTGCATTAAGCGTTTGAAGTTACTTGCTTAGAAATTATAATTGTTTCCATTATTTCATGTCAATTGTCTATTTCACATTAATAAAATCATGTTTCCATTACATCATAAACTGGTTGCATTTTATCATATGAAGACAAAAATGTGTTGCTTCAACATGATAACTATCAAATTAGTATTTTTGAATGGCCCTCACAAGGTGTACAATTCCTAACATACTCTGTACAGCTGCATTGTCCCATGAGAGAGGTGCTAACCTTAACGTGAGCCACTGACCGTGTAGAAATAACATAAATGACCTTGAATAGCAAACATTAACCCCAGTTTATGAACCCATGACTCCTTGGCCTGACCTAAACTAGCCCCAAGGGACCAATTTATCTTAGGCCAGGCCAGGACAGGCTAATTAGGCTAAGCCATGTTTCAGTGTATGCCGGTCAATTCCACGAAGCAAAGTTCAAATTGGATTTAATGTGAACATTATCTTGATACCAATCTGTGAAGGGCATACACTGAAACATGGCTTGGCCTAACTAGCCTGGCCTCATTGGCCTGGCCTGGCCTGGCCTAAAACTTGTTTACCTTAATTGTTATTGTTCCAGGTCATGTCCTTAGTCAGGTCGATTGACCAACTTCAAAATGAGGGGTATTCACAAAGGTCTTAACTTCAGATAACTATAATTCATCCTGTTATTTGATTGCATTGAATTATCATTGGTTATGATATGTCAATGCTTTTAATCACGAAAAACGTGTAGAAGGAAGGAACATAAACTTGTGCAATTGGGAATACAATAATATATAAGGATGATATGAATAATAAAATAAATTAATGTTTGAAACTGATAATACGATTGAGTGGTTTATAAATGAATGGCAGGATATACAACAATATATTAATGCAATGATAATGATTCAATAAATAAGTTAAGGATATGTTGGTACAATATTTTTGGAAGGGTGAGATGGTGAATGGATGGTAAAAAAAATTGAACAGGTAGTGGGCAAATGGATAGGTGGATGGATGGTTGAAAGGGTGGTTCCATTTTGGTAGGGTGAATGGGTTGCTGGATGGTAGGGTGTGTAGTGTAATAATATACTCTATATAGTATTTGATTGCATATATTGCATAAGGGGTTGGTAATACATACTTTTTATTGTATATATAATGAGATTATATCATGGATATAATGATTGATGCATATAGATGGGCAGATGAAATGAATTTTAGTCAAATATTTATTAAGAGACCACTAATGGGACAAACAAATACAGGTGCATTTTCAATAAAAAAACACAATACACTTGGGAACTCAAATGGTGTATAGTCTAAGAGCATGTGGTATTTTAATAGAGGCAGTGTTCACATTCAACTTCTTTGTAATTATGATAACAACTGATATCAGATATGATCTTTTTTTATTTCGCTTTGTATTTGTTTTCCCCAACCACATTGATTACGCGAAACTATAAGAGCTATCAGGTCAAACCTTAGCATAGCTGTCCTTTTACCTCAACAATGGGCATTTTTATATTCTGACATTAAAAACTGAATTTCAAGGTTACCATATCTAAAATCTTTGAAAATGGTCCTTCGGTGACAATTTTCAAGGTACACAACTCATTTTAAAAAATTTGGTTAGTTTGGCCTTCATTGTTTAGTTATAAAAGTAAATTATGCGAACCATATTTAAAAATAAGATTCTTTAAAGATAGAAACTTGAATGTGGGATATAATGACCTTTGTGTCTTATATAAATAGATTTTCACATGACCAAGACACGTCGAAAAGTGGTAATAACCGTTGGTTTATGCAACGTGTTGATGGCAAATGTTAAACAGCATATGCAAGTTAGAATACTAGTCGAGCTTAAAAATGAAGGTCAATATAAGATAGCTGTGATTTGCTTGAAGAGCCTTAAACAGTGAAAATATTTAAGTGTTTAAAAGCGTGTCCTGTTGCTATCGTATTGCTTTACCATATAACTATTTGGCCGAATTATAATCACCTTATAACTCTAAATGTAGTTCAAGGTGATGGGACATTAATGGGTTCTGTCTGGTCAGATCAGGGTCAGCTCCCTAGAATTGTAAACAAGTTGCAATAATGAATGATTGCCCAGGGATCCATCAAACCCCTATTAAATCCGAGTTCTTTATTATTCTAAAGCATGTACATTTAAACTTTATTTCAGAGTGATTTTGCATATATTGTTTTCTTTCGAAAACTATGAAATCTTTAATTAAATAACTGTTAAGGGAAAAGTGATATCATGTTATGCTGATAGTATTGAGAGAAAAAAATGAGTTTTATTTTGTCTATAAGATTCCATATTTCAAAACTATTTTAGAACAGGGTCTGCCGCTCTGGTCTACCAATGGCACCACTGAGCCAATTTATGATTTTCAGTAAAATAAAATCGTTATGTCAACAAAATGCAACATTTACTTGTCTCTACCCTTGTTGGGAGCAACTGTTGATTATATGTCTATGCAAAACATTTTAACCTCTGGGGCGGGGCCAGGTTCGACCCCAGGGTCACTATTTGAACAAACTTGATAGAAGATCAAAGGCTGATGCTACATGTAATATATGAGAGCTATGTCTCTTGTGGTTTCAGGAAAAAAAAACTGCTTTACCGGTAAGTTGTTCAAAAAAACTGTTTTGTTGACCCTGGGAACTTCATTTGTACACATTATATAGTCTTGGCGATCATTAATGAAGAAAAACTGTCAAAATATGTTCAGTGGTTCTTGATAATAAGCTGTTTTGACCATATATGGTAATGGCGGCCATCTTGGATGTCGCATTGACCTAATTCGTATAAATTTGACAGCATTGACCCCAGGATCATCCATGTGAAGTTTGGTTAAAATGAGCCAAGCGGTTTATGCAAAGACGTCATTTAAACGAAAGTTAACGGACGGACGTTGATGTCTCTTTAAGCTAGAGAGATGTCTCTTTAAACTAGAGAGAAGCTCTTTAAGATAGAGAGATGTCTCTTTAAACTCTAGAGATATGTCTCTTTAAGCAAGAGAGATGTCTCTGTAAACTAGAAAGATGTCTCTTTAAGCTACAGAGATGTCCCTTTAAGCTAGAAAGATGTCTCTTTAAACTAGAGAGATGTCTCTTTAAACTAGAGTGATTTCTCTTTAAACTAGAGAGATGTCTCTTTAAGCTAGAGAGATGTCTCTGTAAACTAGAGAGATGTCTTTTTAAGCTACAGAGATGTCCCTTTCAGCTAAAAAGATGTCTCTTTAAAGTAGAGAGATCCCTCTTTAAACTAGAGAGATGTCTCTTTAAACTAGAGTGATTTCTCTTTAAACTAGAGAGATGTCTCTTTAAGCTACAGAGATGTCCCTTTAAGCTAGAAAGATGCCTCTTTAAACTAGAGAGATGGCTGAGATGTCTCTTTCAACTAGGGAGATGTCTCTTTGAACTAGAAAGACGTCTCTTTAAGCTAGAGAGATGTCCCTTCAAGCTAGAGAGATAGAGAGATGTCTCTGTAAACTAGAAAGATGTCTCTTTAAGCTACAGAGATGTCCATTTCAGCTAAAACGATGTCTCTTTAAACTAGAGAGATGTTTCTTTAAACTAGAGAGATGTCTCTTTAAACTAGAGTGATTTCTCTTTAAACTAGAGAGATGTCTCTTTAAGCTACAGAGATGTCTCTTTAAACTATAGTGATTTCTCTTTAAACTAGAGATGTCTCTTTAAACTAGAGATATCTCTTTAATCCAGAAAGATGTCTCTTTAAGCTAGAGATATGTCCGAGATATCTCTTTAAACTATAGAGATGTCTCTTTAAACTAGATAGATGTCTCTGTAAACTAGAAAGATGTCTCTTTAAGCTAGAGAGATGACCCTTTAAACTAGAAAGATGTCTCTTTAAGCTAGAGAGATGTCCCTTCAAGCAAGAGAGATGTCTCTTTAAGCTAGAGAGATGTCTCTGCTAACTAGAGTGATTTCTCTTGAAACTAGAGAAATGTCTCTTTTAAGCTAGAGAGATGTCCCTTTAAGCTAGAAAGATGTCTCTTTAAATTACAGAGATGACTCTTTAAACTAGAGAGATGTCTCTTTAAACTATAGTGATTTTTCTTTAAACTAGAGATGTCTCTTTAATCTAGAAAGATGTCTCTTTAAGCTAAAGAGATGTCCCTTTAAGCTAGAGAGGTATCTCTTTAAGCTATAGAGATGTCTCTTTAAACTAGAGAGATGTCTCTGTAAACTAGAAAGATGTCTCTTTAAGCTAGAGAGATGTTCAGTTAAGCTAGAGAGATGTCTCTTTAAGCTAGAGAGATGTCCTTTTAAGCTAGAGAGATGTCTCTTTAAACTAGAGAGATGTCTCTTTACGCTAGAGAGATGTCCCTTTAAGCTAGAGAGTTGTCCCTTAAAGCTAGAGAGATGTCTCTTTAAACTAGAGAGATGTCTCTTTAATCTAGAAAGATGTCTCTTTAAGCTATAGAGATGTCCCTTTAGGCTGGAGAGATGTCTCTTTAATGTGTTGCTTCAAACTGTCTTTATGAAGACAAAAATGTGTTGCTTCAAACTGTCTATTTCACATTAATAAAAACATGTTTCCATTGCATCATAAACTGGTTGCATTGTATCATATGAAGACAAAAATGTGTTGCTTCAACATGATAACTATCAAATTATTATTTCTGAATGACCCTCACAAGGTGTACAATTCCTAACATACTCCGTACAGCTGCATTGTCCCATGAGAGAGGTGCTAACCTTAACGTGAGCCACTGACCGTGTAGAAATAACATAAATGACCTTGAATAGCAAACATTAACCCCAGTTTTGAACCCATGACTCCTTGGCCTGACCTAAACTAGCCCCAAGGGACCAATTTATCTTAGGCCAGGCCAGGACAGGCCAGGACAGGCCAGGACAGGCTAATGAGGCCAAGCCATGTTTCAGTGCATGCCAAAGAATCAGTGGTCCAGGCGCGGATTTCACCAACAATTCCTTAAGTTTTATTTCAACACTTAAGAAAATACTTAACTAAGTCACTAGGTAAAAATTAACAGAAATGTGTTTCACCAACATAAATTAAGTGTCCAAGTGATAATTAAGCTAAATTTAAGTTTTTACTTAAGTAAATTGGTTTGGTGAAACATGATTTTCTTACTTAAGAAAACTTAGGAAGTAAACTTAAATTTAAGTTTTTAAGAAGCTAAGTATATACTTAAGTATGTTGGTGAAATCGGCGCCAGTTGGTTTAATATACATAAGTTACGTCCAGCACATGTTTATTAAAACAGAACTATCTCAGAGGGTAACAATAGCCCATCTTACGACTTTATTCCTTTGAATTTTTTTGAAAACGTGTTCGACATGCTATCTTTAAAGTATTCAGTGGCGAAACAGTTTTAACTATTTGGCTTTTATGACATTTTTTCTCTTGAAGAAGGCCCGTGTTTTAGCGAATACATGCCAAAAATGACATATCAAATAAACTCAGTACGTTTCAATAGTGAAAACTCAAAGAAACTGTTCACTGCTACCGGTTTTCTGTGGGACTAAGATATACTGGAACCCAGTCGTTTTAAAAACTCGGGAGATACAGTTTATTAGGCATTAAAGGGACACACGGCAACATGAAAGTAATTGAAATGGGTGTTTCGATTTATATATCCAGTATCATTTTTACTTTTACTCTGGTCACATTTAAATAAATCAAATTTTAAGTATTCACTATTTCGTCTTATTAAACTATAAGTTTTAATATATTACTTCTGTATTAATATACAAAATTAATAATATGCAAAAACAAATGGCTATAATTCTTATAATTAACATTAATGATTGAACAAATGCAATTAATGTAGAAAAACTAACGAGACGCCGCTAGTTTTTAAAAATCAAGATTGCCATGTGTCCCTTTAATTGTTTGTATACCATTTGACTGGGTCGCTATTTATTTAACTATTTAGTACTACATGAAACAGTCATTTGAACATTGTTGTGCTACGGGTGTCTAACATAATCTGCTTTCTCTTCTTCTACTAATAATGCACTCCTCTCTTGGTTATATATTAAACTACACAGAAACGAATACATTAAACTAGAACATAAACGAAATAGAAATGTATATAAACTAGATAGAAACGAAATAGAAACGTATATATTAAACTAGACAGAAACGTATATATTAAACTGTAACAGAAACGAAATAGAAATGTATATATTAAACTATAACAGAAACGAAATAGAAACGTATATATTAAACTAGACAGAAACGTATGTATTAAACTATAACAGAAACGAAAGAGACATGTATACATATTAAACTATAACAGAAACAAAATAGAAATGTATATATTAAACTATAACAGAAACAAAATAGAAACGTATATATTAAACTAGACAGAAACGTATATATTAAACTATAACAGAAACGAGAGAGACATGTATATATTAAACTATAACAGAAACAAAATAGAAATGTATATATTAAACTATAACAGAAACGAAATAGAAACGTATATATTAAACTAGACAGAAACGTATATATTAAACTATAACAGAAACGAAAGAGACATGTATATATTAAACTATAACAGAAACAAAAAAGAAACGTATATATTAAACTATAACAGAAACGAAATAGAAATGTATATAAACTAGATAGAAACGAAATAGAAACGTATATATTAAACTAGACAGAAACGTATATATTAAACTATAACAGAAACGAAAGAGACATGTATATATTAAACTATAACAGAAACAAAATAGAAATGTATATATTAAACTATAACAGAAACGAAATAGAAACGTATATATTAAACTAGACAGAAACGTATGTATTAAACTATAACAGAAACGAAAGAGACATGTATATATTAAACTATAACAGAAACAAAATAGAAATGTATATATTAAACTATAACAGAAACGAAATAGAAACGTATATATTAAACTAGACAGAAACGTATATATTAAACTCTAACAGAAACGAAAGAGACATGTATATATTAAACTATAACAGAAACAAAAAAGAAACGTATATATTAAACTATAACAGAAACGAAATAGAAACGTATATATTAAACTAGACAGAAACGTATATATTAAACTATAACAGAAACGAAAGAGACATGTATATATTAAACTATAACAGAAACAAAATAGAAATGTATATATTAAACTATAACAGAAACGAAATAGAAACGTATATATTAAACTAGAACAGAAACAAAATAGAAACGTATATATTAAACTAGACAGAAACGTATATATTAAACTATAACAGAAACGAAATAGAAATGTATATATTAAACTATAACAGAAACGAAATAAGAATGTATATATTAAACTAGAACAGAAACGAAATAGAAACGTATATATTAAACTAGACAGAAACGTATATATTAAACTATAACAGAAACGAAATAGAAATGTATATATTAAACTATAACAGAAACGAAATAAGAATGTATATATTAAACTAGAACAGAAACGAAATAGAAACGTATATATTAAACTAGATAGAAACGTATATATTAAACTAGACAGAAACGTATATATATTAAACTAGACAGAAACGTATATTTCAAACTAAAACAGAAACGAAATAGAAACGTATATTTTTAACTAGATAGAAATGAAATAGAAACGTATATATTAAACTAGAACAGAAACGAAACAGAAAGGTATATATTAAACTAGAAAGAAACATATATGTTAGACTAGATACAAACTAGATACAAACTTATATATTAAACGAGATAGAAACTGGATACAAACGAGATAGAAACGTAACTAGATAGAAACGTATGCAATGGACTTAACTAAAGACACATGCCAGGTGTATTCGTATGTTTAAATAATGAGCAACTAATGATCATCTCTCAAAGGACAGTTAATTGTATTAGATCAATAACATCAATTATTCGTTAAGAAGCACGTACGTAATACGTTTTGCATATTTATAGGGTTGGTCCCGTATGGGTTTTATTTGACTGTCGTCGTACTGGAGCTGCCTTGTAGTTGACAGTTCTCCACGCATACAGAAGCCTTGTAGTTGACAGTTCTTCACGCATACAGAAGCCTTGTAGTTGACAGTTCTTCACGCATACAGAAGCGTTGTTGTTGACAGTTCTCCACGCATACAGAAGCGTTGTAGTTGACAGTTCTTCACGCATACAGAAGCGTTGTTGTTGACAGTTCTTCACGCATACAGAAGCGTTGTTGTTGACAGTTCTCCACGCATACAGAAGCGTTGTAGTTGACAGTTCTTCACGCATACAGAAGCGTTGTAGTTGACAGTTCTCCACGCATACAGAAGCGTTGTTGTTGACAGTTCTCCACGCATACAGAAGCGTTGTAGTTGACAGTTCTCCACGCATACAGAAGCGTTGTAGTTGACAGTTCTCCACGCATACAGAAGCGTTGTAGTTGACAGTTCTCCACGCATACAGAAGCGTTGTAGTTGACAGTTCTCCACGCATACAGAAGCGTTGTAGTTGACAGTTCTCCACGCATACAGAAGCGTTGTAGTTGACAGTTCTCCACGCATACAGAAGCGTTGTTGTTGACAGTTCTCCACGCATACAGAAGCGTTGTAGTTGACAGTTCTTCACGCATACAGAAGCGTTGTAGTTGACAGTTCTTCACGCATACAGAAGCGTTGTAGTTGACAGTTCTCCACGCATACAGAAGCGTTGTAGTTGACAGTTCTCCACGCATACAGAAGCGTTGTTATTGACAGTTCTCCACGCATACAGAAGCGTTGTAGTTGACAGTTCTTCACGCATACAGAAGCGTTGTAGTTGACAGTTCTCCACGCATACAGAAGCGTTGTAGTTGACAGTTCTCCACGCATACAGAAGCGTTGTTGTTGACAGTTCTCCACGCATACAGAAGCGTTGTAGTTGACAGTTCTCCACGCATACAGAAGCGTTGTAGTTGACAGTTCTCCACGCATACAGAAGCGTTGTAGTTGACAGTTCTTCACGCATACAGAAGCGTTGTAGTTGACAGTTCTTCACGCATACAGAAGCGTTGTAGTTGACAGTTCTCCACGCATACCGAAGCGTTGTAGTTGACAGTTCTCCACGCATACAGAAGCGTTGTAGTTGACAGTTCTCCACGCATACAGAAGCGTTGTTGTTGACAGTTCTCCACGCATACAGAAGCGTTGTAGTTGACAGTTCTTCACGCATACAGAAGCGTTGTAGTTGACAGTTCTCCACGCATACAGAAGCGTTGTAGTTGACAGTTCTCCACGCATACAGAAGCGTTGTTGTTGACAGTTCTCCACGCATACAGAAGCGTTGTAGTTGACAGTTCTCCACGCATACAGAAGCGTTGTAGTTGACAGTTCTCCACGCATACAGAAGCGTTGTAGTTGACAGTTCTTCACGCATACATAAGCGTTGTAGTTGACAGTTTTCCACGCATACAGAAGCGTTGTAGTTGACAGTTCTTCACGCATACAGAAGCGTTGTAGTTGACAGTTCTCCACGCATACAGAAGCGTTGTAGTTGACAGTTCTCCACGCATACAGAAGCGTTGTAGTTGACAGTTCTCCACGCATACAGAAGCGTTGTAGTTGACAGTTATCCACGCATACAGAAGCGTTGTAGTTGACAGTTCTCCAAGCATACAGAAGCGTTGTAGTTGACAGTTCTCCACGCATACAGAAGCGTTGTAGTTGACAGTTCTCCACGCATACAGAAGCGTTGTTGTTGACAGTTCTCCACGCATACAGAAGCGTTGTAGTTGACAGTTCTCCACGCATACAGAAGCGTTGTAGTTGACAGTTCTCCACGCATACAGAAGCGTTGTAGTTGACAGTTCTTCACGCATACATAAGCGTTGTAGTTGACAGTTCTCCACGCATACAGAAGCGTTGTAGTTGACAGTTCTCCACGCATACAGAAGCGTTGTTGTTGACAGTTCTCCACGCATACAGAAGCGTTGTTGTTGACAGTTCTCCACGCATACAGAAGCGTTGTAGTTGACAGTTCTTCACGCATACAGAAGCGTTGTAGTTGACAGTTCTCCACGCATACAGAAGCGTTGTAGTTGACAGTTCTCCACGCATACAGAAGCGTTGTAGTTGACAGTTCTCCACGCATACAGAAGCGTTGTAGTTGACAGTTCTCCACGCATACAGAAGCGTTATTGTTGACAGTTCTCCACGCATACAGAAGCGTTGTAGTTGACAGTTCTCCACGCATACAGAAGCGTTGTAGTTGACAGTTATCCACGCATACAGAAGCGTTGTAGTTGACAGTTCTCCACGCATACAGAAGCGTTGTAGTTGACAGTTCTCCACGCATACAGAAGCGTTGTAGTTGACAGTTCTCCACGCATACAGAAGCGTTGTAGTTGACAGTTCTCCACGCATACAGAAGCGTTGTAGTTGACAGTTCTCCACGCATACAGAAGCGTTGTAGTTGACAGTTCTCCACGCATACAGAAGCGTTATTGTTGACAGTTCTCCACGCATACAGAAGCGTTGTAGTTGACAGTTCTCCACGCATACAGAAGCGTTATTGTTGACAGTTCTCCACGCATACAGAAGCGTTGTAGTTGACAGTTCTCCACGCATACAGAAGCGTTGTAGTTGACAGTTCTCCACGCATACAGAAGCGTTGTAGTTGACAGTTCTTCACGCATACAGAAGCGTTGTAGTTGACAGTTCTTCACGCATACAGAAGCGTTGTAGTTGACAGTTCTCCACGCATACAGAAGCGTTGTTGTTGACAGTTCTCCACGCATACAGAGGCGTTGTAGTTGACAGTTCTCCACGCATACAGAAGCGTTGTAGTTGACAGTTCTCCACGCATACAGAAGCGTTATTGTTGACAGTTCTCCACGCATACAGAAGCGTTGTAGTTGACAGTTCTCCACGCATACAGAAGCGTTGTTGTTGACAGTTCTCCACGCATACAGAAGCGTTGTAGTTGACAGTTCTCCACGCATACAGAAGCGTTGTAGTTGACAGTTCTCCACGCATACAGAAGCGTTGTAGTTGACAGTTCTTCACGCATACATAAGCGTTGTAGTTGACAGTTCTCCACGCATACAGAAGCGTTGTAGTTGACAGTTCTCCACGCATACAGAAGCGTTGTTGTTGACAGTTCTCCACGCATACAGAAGCGTTGTTGTTGACAGTTCTCCACGCATACAGAAGCGTTGTAGTTGACAGTTCTTCACGCATACAGAAGCGTTGTAGTTGACAGTTCTCCACGCATACAGAAGCGTTGTAGTTGACAGTTCTCCACGCATACAGAAGCGTTGTAGTTGACAGTTCTCCACGCATACAGAAGCGTTGTAGTTGACAGTTCTCCACGCATACAGAAGCGTTGTAGTTGACAGTTCTCCACGCATACAGAAGCGTTGTAGTTGACAGTTCTCCACGCATACAGAAGCGTTATTGTTGACAGTTCTCCACGCATACAGAAGCGTTGTAGTTGCCAGTTCTCCACGCATACAGAAGCGTTGTAGTTGACAGTTATCCACGCATACAGAAGCGTTGTAGTTGACAGTTCTCCACGCATACAGAAGCGTTGTAGTTGACAGTTCTCCACGCATACAGAAGCGTTGTAGTTGACAGTTCTCCACGCATACAGAAGCGTTGTAGTTGACAGTTCTCCACGCATACAGAAGCGTTGTAGTTGACAGTTCTCCACGCATACAGAAGCGTTGTAGTTGACAGTTCTCCACGCATACAGAAGCGTTATTGTTGACAGTTCTCCACGCATACAGAAGCGTTGTAGTTGACAGTTCTCCACGCATACAGAAGCGTTATTGTTGACAGTTCTCCACGCATACAGAAGCGTTGTAGTTGACAGTTCTCCACGCATACAGAAGCGTTGTAGTTGACAGTTCTTCACGCATACAGAAGCGTTGTAGTTGACAGTTCTTCACGCATACAGAAGCGTTGTAGTTGACAGTTCTCCACGCATACAGAAGCGTTGTTGTTGACAGTTCTCCACGCATACAGAGGCGTTGTAGTTGACAGTTCTCCACGCATACAGAAGCGTTGTAGTTGACAGTTCTCCACGCATACAGAAGCGTTATTGTTGACAGTTCTCCACGCATACAGAAGCGTTGTAGTTGACAGTTCTCCACGCATACAGAAGCGTTGTAGTTGACAGTTCTCCACGCATACAGAAGCGTTATTGTTGACAGTTCTCCACGCATACAGAAGCGTTGTAGTTGACAGTTCTCCAAGCATACAGAAGCGTTGTAGTTGACAGTTCTCCACGCATACAGAAGCGTTGTAGTTGACAGTTCTCCACGCATACAGAAGCGTTATTGTTGACAGTTCTCCACGCATACAGAAGCGTTGTAGTTGACAGTGCATACAGAAGCGTTGTAGTTGACAGTTCTCCACGCATACAGAAGCGTTGTTGTTGACAGTTCTCCACGCATACAGAAGCTTTGTAGTTGACAGTTCTCCACGCATACAGAAGCGTTGTAGTTGACAGTTCTCCACGCATACAGAAGCGTTGTAGTTGACAGTTCTCCACGCATACAGAAGCGTTGTAGTTGACAGTTCTCCACGCATACAGAAGCGTTGTAGTTGACAGTTCTCCACGCATACAGAAGCGTTGTAGTTGACAGTTCTCCACGCATACAGAAGCGTTGTAGTTGACAGTTCTCCACGCATACAGAAGCGTTGTAGTTGACAGTTCTCCACGCATACAGAAGCGTTGTAGTTGACAGTTCTCCACGCATACAGAAGCGTTGTAGTTGACAGTTCTCCACGCATACAGAAGCGTTGTAGTTGACAGTTCTTCACGCATACATAAGCGTTGTAGTTGACAGTTCTCCACGCATACAGAAGCGTTGTAGTTGACAGTTCTCCACGCATACAGAAGCGTTGTAGTTGACAGTTCTCCTCGCATACAGAAGCGTTGTAGTTGACAGTTCTTCACGCATACAGAAGCGTTGTAGTTGACAGTTCTCCACGCATACAGAAGCGTTGTAGTTGACAGTTCTTCACGCATACAGAAGCGTTGTAGTTGACAGTTCTCCACGCATACAGAAGCGTTGTAGTTGACAGTTCTCCACGCATACAGAAGCGTTGTAGTTGACAGTTCTCCACGCATACAGATGCGTTGTAGTTGACAGTTCTTCACGCATACAGAAGCGTTGTAGTTGACAGTTCTTCACGCATACAGAAGCGTTGTAGTTGACAGTTCTCCACGCATACAGAAGCGTTGTAGTTGACAGTTCTTCACGCATACAGAAGCGTTGTAGTTGACAGTTCTCCACGCATACAGAAGCGTTGTAGTTGACAGTTCTCCACGCATACAGAAGCGTTGTTGTTGACAGTTCTCCACGCATACAGAAGCGTTGTAGTTGACAGTTCTCCACGCATACAGAAGCGTTGTAGTTGACAGTTCTCCACGCATACAGAAGCGTTGTTGTTGACAGTTCTCCACGCATACAGAAGCGTTGTAGTTGACAGTTCTCCACGCATACAGAAGCGTTGTAGTTGACAGTTCTCCACGCATACAGAAGCGTTGTAGTTGACAGTTCTCCACGCATACAGAAGCGTTGTAGTTGATAGCTTTCCACTCTTGCTGAAGCGTTGTTGTTGATAGTTCTTTACCTTTACTGAGCGTTGTTGTTGATAGTTCTTTACCTTTACTGAGCGCTGTTGTTGATAGTTCTTTACCTTTACTGAGCGCTGTTGTTGATCGTTCTTTACCTTTATTGAGCGTTGTTGTTGATAGCTCTCTACCTTGACTGAGCGTTGTTGTTGATAGTTCTCCATTCATACTCAAGCGTTGTTGTTGACAGTTCTTCACGCATACAGAAGTGTTGTTGTTGATATTTCATTACCTTTACTGAGCGTTGTTGTTGATAGTTCTCTACCTTTACTGAGCGTTGTTGTTGATAGTTCTCCACTCATACTGAAGCGTTGTTGTTGACAGTCTCCACGCATACAGAAGCGTTGTAGTTGATAGTTTTCCGCTCTTATTGAAGCGTTGTTGTTGATAATTATCTACCTTTACTGTGCGTTGTTGTTGATAGTTCTCCACTTTGACTGAAGCGTTGTCGTTGATAGTTCTCCACTTTACTGGAGCGTTGTCGTTGATAGTCGTCCTTTCTTACTGAAGCATTATTGTTGATAGTTCTCCACTCATACGAAAGCGTTGTTGTTGATAGTTCTCCTTTTTTACTTTGTTGATAGTTCTCCACTCTTACTGAAGCGTTGTTGTTGATAATTCTCTACCTTTACTGAGCGTTGTTGTTGATAGTTCTCCACTTTTACTGAATCGTTGTCGTTGATAGTTCTCCACTTTTACTTATTGTTGATAGTTCTATTTTTTCTCTCTTTTTTTCAGCTTCAAAAAATAGAAGCCCATTTATTTTGCCCGTCTTGTGGTGAGCAGAGGGTCGGGGAGGACCATCCCTCTCTGCACACCTTACAGCAATTCAATGTTATGTTTACAACGTACTAGTTAAATATATATATTGTGCCTCCAGACCAGTGTTGTTATGATGTAGAGATACAGTTCATCAACGTGTGTTGCAGCTATCCTTTTTAAGGAGTGAATGCATACGCTAGATTTCTGTGTATCTCGTCATAGCTAGGCGCCCTGCCGTAGTTCGTCCGAAGGTTGTCTGTCCTTGGTAGTTCACAAATATTTCTCCCTATATATATAGCTGTATCCTTAACGTATATATACAGATTTCCTTCTCACACTGAACTCTCAACAGATATATTTCAAAGCATTAACAATATAGATATTTATTTATAGTATTCTATTGCATTTGCTCTGCACAATATGATTGTCTGCTGGCAAGTGTATAGTATAGTGGTAGTCTACTTAAATATGTATGCGTTATTAATAAAGATAATTTCACTATATTTAAGCTATGGGGAGATGTTATTGAGAGAGAAAAAAGCGGGGATGGGTGGGGGCATCTCAGCATGAGGTTTTTATACTAATATATATTTATTTAAAAAGAAGAAAAAAGGTTGCTATGTTTTCATGTTAAGAAGTTATGAAAGTTTACCCATGTTTTTAAGAAACAGTGATATTTATTTTCTGTAATTGCTATTTCTTCATCTGTTTTATAAAAAATATTGTAGTATATTTTTCAGTGTAGTGAGGCTAGGTTTATTTTGAGCATAGACAATAGTATAAATAGTACTTTGTTTCCAACAATACACGCTGATTTAGAACAGTTGTGTTTTCATCATATCTTCCAAAGATAAATGACCTCTTCTCAAAATCTATTTCCACATTATTTGTTTTTAACCTGTCTTTAAGGTTTGTCAGTATACATTGTGAAAGCTGGCATTCCCACAGTAAATGTGTAATTGTTTCATTGACTGATGAACAGAAAGAACAAAGTGGACTCTCTATTAATTTTATTTTATGGAGAAAATTGTTAAAATATTGTGATTTATTCTTATCTGAAACCATTGTAAAGATGTATCCTTTGTTATTGTGAAAGGTCATGTATAAATTTGACTCCTGGTATCTTCGCTGAAGTTGTACATTTTAGTCCATGTGATTTTACCACTAGAACAGTCATTATTTTGATTTAATATTTGATACATGTCTTTAACTCCTTTTTTATTTCTTAAATATATTTTTAGTGGCACAGTAGTTTTCAACTTGTTTGTTCTATTCTTCACTCTTACTGAAGCGTTGTTGTTGATAGTTTTCCACTCTTACGGAAATGTTGTTGGCAGTTCTCCACTCTTACCAAAGCGTTGTTGTTGACAGTTCTCCACTCTCACTGAAGCGTTGTTGTTGATAGTTATCCACTCTTACAAAAATGTTGTTATTGGCAGTTCTCCACTCTTACCAAAGCGCTGTTGTTGACAGTTCTCCACTCTTACCGAAGCGTTGTTTTTGACAGTTCTCCACTCTTACCGAAGCGTTGTTGTTGACAGTTCTCCACGCTTACGGAAATGTTGTTGTTGACAGTTCTCCACTCTTACCGAAGGGTTGTTGCTGACAGTTCTCCACTCTCACTGAAGCGTTGTTGCTGACAGTTCTCCACTCTTACCGAAGGGTTGTTGCTGACAGTTTTCCACTCTCACTGAAGCGTTGTTGCTGACAGTTTTCCACTCTTACCGAAGCGTTGTTGTTGACAGTTTTCCACTCTCACTGAAGCGCTGTTGTTGACAGTTCTCCACTCTTACCGAAGCGTTGTTGTTGACAGTTTTCCACTCTTACGGAAATATTGTTGTTGACAGTTCTACACTCTTACCGAAGCGTTGTTGTTGATAGTTTTCCACTCTTACGGAAATGTTGTTGTTGACAGTTCTCCACTCTTACTGAAGCGTTGTTGTTGATAGTTCTCCACTCTTACGAAAATGTTGTTATTGACATTTCTCCACTGTTACCAAAGCGCTGTTGTTGACAGTTCTCCACTCTTACCGAAGCGTTGATGTTGACAGTTCTTCTCTCTTACTGAAACGTTTATTCTTGACAGTTCTCCACTTATACAGAAGCGTTGTTGTTGATAGTTCTCCACTTTTAATGAAGCGTTGTTGTTGATAGTTCTCCACTCTTACTGAATCGTTGTCGTTAACAGTTCTCCACTCTTACTGAAGCGCTCTTATTGCTAATTCTCCACTCTTACTGAACCGTTGTTGTTGACAGTTCTTCAATCTTACTAAAGCGTTTGTTCTTGACAGTTCTCCACTTATACAGAAGCGTTGTTGTTGACAGTTCTCCACTCTTACTGAACCGTTGTTTGTGATTATTCCCCACTCTAATTGAAGCTTTGTTGTTGATAGTTCTCCAATCTTACTGAAGCGTTGTCGTTGACATTTCTCCACTTTTACTGAAGCGTTGTTGTTGATAGTTCTCCACTCTTACTGAAGCGTTGTAGGTGATTATTCCCCACTCTTATTGAAGCTTTGTTGTTGATAGTTCTTCACTCTTACTGAAGCGTGCTTATTGCTAATACTCCACTCTTACTGAACCGTTGTTGTTGACAGTTCTCCACTTATACAGAAGCGTTGTTGTTGACAGTTCTCCACTCTTACTGAAGCGCTCTTATTGCTAATTCTCCACTCTTACTGAACCGTTGTTGTTGACAGTTCTTCTCTCTTACTGAAGCGTTTGTTCTTGACAGTTCTCCACTTATACTGAACCGTTGTTGTTGATAATTCTCCACTCTTATTGAAGCGTGATTTTGTGATAATTCTCCACTCTTACTGAAACGTTGTTATTGATAGTTCTCCTTGCTTACTGAAGTGTTGTCATTGACAGTTCTCCACTCTTAATCAAGCGTTGTCGTTGACAGTGCTCCACTCTTGCTGAAGTGCTGTTGTTGATAATTCTCCACTCTTACTGAAGCGTTGTTGGTGATTATTCCCCACTCTTATTGAAGCTTTGTTGTTGATAGTTCTCCACTCTTACTGAAGCGTTGTTGGTGATTATTCCCCACTCTTATTGAAGTTTTGTTGTTGATAGCGCTCCACTCTTACTGAAGCGTTGTCGTTGACATTTCTCCACTTTTACTGAAGCGTTTTTGTTGATAGTTCTCCACTCTTACTGAAGCGTTGATGGTGAATAATCCCGACTCTTATTGAAGCTTTGTTGTTGATAGTTCTCCACTCTTACTGAAGCGTTGTCGTTGACATTTCTCCATTTTTACTGAAGCGTTGTTGTTGATACTTCTCCACTCTTACTGAAGCGTTGTTGGTGATTATTCTCCACTCTTATTGAAGCTTTGTTGTTGATAGTTCTCCACTCTTACTGAAGCGTTGTTGGTGATTATTCCCCACTCTTATTGAAGCTTTGTTGTTGATAGTCCTTCACTCTTACTGAAGCGTTGTCGTTGACATTTCTCTACTTTTACTGAAGCGTTGTCGTTGATAGTTCTCCACTCTTACTGAAACGTTGATGGTGATTATTCCCCACTCTTATTGAAGCTTTGTTGTTGATAGTTCTCCACTCTTACTGAAGCGTTGTTGGTGATTATACCCCACTCTTATTGAAGCTTTGTTGTTGATAGTTATCCACTCTTACTGAAGCGTTGTCGTTGACATTTCTCCACTTTTACTGAAGCTGTTGTTGATAGTTGTCCATTCTCACTGAAGCGTTGCTCTTATCATATCGTGTGTACTGTACTATGTATAAGTCATAGCATATCGTATCCTATACCACGTATAATCCATGGAATATCGTGTATCCTGTACCACGTATACGCCATATCATATCGTGTATACTATACCATATATGTCATATCATATCTTGTACACTGTACCACATATGTCATATCATATCGTGTATACTGTACCACGTATAAGCCAACTCATATCGGGTATACTGTACCACATATAAGCCATATCATATCATGTATAGTATACCATATATAAGTCATATCATATCGTGTACACTGTACCACCTATGTCATATCATATCGTGTAATCCGTACCACGTATAAGCCATATTATATCGAGTAATACTGTACCATGCATAAGTCATATCATATCGTGTATACTGTACCACATATAAACCATATCATATCGTGTATACTGTACCACATATAAGCCAAATATATCGTGTATACTGTTCCACGTATAAGCCATATCATATCGGGTATACTGTACCACATATAAACCATATCGTATCGTGTATACTGTACCACATATAAGTCATATCATATCTTGTACACTGTACCATATATGTCATATCATATCGTGTATACTGTACCACGTATAAGCCAGCTCATATCGGGTATACTGTACCCCATATAAGCCATATCATATCGTGTATACTGTACCAAATATGTCATATCATAGCGTGTATACTGTAACACGTATAAGCCAACTCATATCGGGTATACTGTATCACATATGTCATATCATTTCGTGTATACTGTACCATATATAAGTCATATCATATCTTGTATACTGTACCATGTATAAACCAATTAATATCGTGTATACTGTACCACGTATAAGCCAAATCATACCGTGTATACTGTACCTCGTATAAGCCATACTCTACCATGTATATTGTACAGAATTTAAGTAAACTAACACAAACTAATATCTCTTTTGTATTTAGATCAAGCATTGCGTCGCTCAACGATGAGACGGCAAAGGCCACAAAGAAACTGAACGATGCTAGTAAGCTGTTACGGAAGGTACGGGAAGAGTTGACTGTTCAGATTAACAACTTAATCAACCTGACAAGCCTGTTACAGAGAGGTGACGAGGAACTAAAAAAGGACCTCGATACACTGCGACGCCATGAGTTGACTTCGCCCTTGGTTCGAGAGGCCATTATAGCAGGTAAACAAATATTCAATTTTAATTTGCTGCTTGAATAATATAATCCGAGTTTGATAGCAACCGTCGAACAAAGCAAGTGTAAATAATGTATGACTAGCATTTGGCTCGAATCCATTGCAAGTGTAATCTATATTTTAATAAAATCGAAAATGTGAAATTCCTGAGTGGTGTGTGTTAAAAGTTATCCACGTGCAACATTTCCATACCGAACTTTAGGCGCTATAGTTAGATAGCATGCCGCTATGCAAGCGTGACTTTAATCTTGTTCATCAGCTCGTGGCAAAGTCGGGTAGTTAATAATTAATATGTATGCGGAGAATGTAGTTACTCACATGCTTATGGCAACGACAAGTCTTCATTGAGTAATCTTGGCCACCCGCGCATACAGGTCGGAAGCAGAGTGGTTATTTATCTCCAACGACTACTGTTTATAGCAACACATGACAACGGAAAGAAGTACGTCATTTTCCGTCAACGTCAAAAAAATGAAATTTTTTTTTTTTTTTTTTTTTTAAACACGTTATTTCGAAGATTGTGACATTTTGCACGATTAAAATCTCAGTTCCCCTTAACGTTTCGTCATCTTCAGCTGTATTGACTTTTAGAAGTTTTACTGCGCGAGAAATTGCGAGATTCGCCCATTTAGCATTTCGAAGCGAGGGGAAATAACTCAAAGTAAGTATTGCCATTGTTAAAACTCGTTTACAAATGATAACACGTGTGTTCTTTTTAATTAAATACAAGGAGATACTCAAAATATGTTGTTTAAGCTCATATAGTACATGACGTGTGCTACATGTTACGAAAATCATGTTATTTCTTTATCAAAATAACACGCTTAAACGATAAAATGTTCGACTCCGCACTGTCGGTCAAAAAGTATGAGTGTCAATGACCATCTACAGCTGCGTATTCGGTCAACGCACCTTAAAGTCTAAAAAATAGCCTATATTTAAAAAGATCGACCGCTCTTCGATTTCTTGGTGTACGTTTTGATAGCCCATCTGGAATCATAGTACTCACCTGGGCAATATAAACCCCCTGGTGTGTTAATGTTATTTTTCATTCTTTTTATTTGGCAAGCACAATATTTTTTTTGAAAAAGCTGTAGTCCAATTTATTTGGCTATACCTCACCGGCCCACCACCACCCCAACCACCACACCCAGCAAAATCTGTTCAGGTAAAGTCTGCGTAAACCTCTTTATTTTCCCCTACTGA
>JAWPHD010018500.1:0-39604 GCA_037043455.1 Cyrtodaria siliqua | reverse complement strand
CGTTTTCCAATTTTAATATTGTTTTATTACAGTACACATTCAGGTAACACTGTCAAGTAAATTTATAGTAATACTGACAAAGTTCTTGAATAGCAGTATTCCATAGTAATAATATGAGACGGCCGACGGACAGCAAGTACGAGGGCAGTTCTTAAAAACATAACTCTATCCGGACTCTTTCATGACTGACTGTAGACTGTCCTTCTCATAATGGGTCCTTTATAGTAAAATGCATCCATGATAAAGTATTATTGCATTGAATACCACCAGATTAAACACCGCAGTTTTTGTCCATGAAATGATGAACTAAGATGTATAGTATTTTCTTGTCAGTAATGAAACTATCTAGGGAGATATCCATGACGATATTGTTGAATAGAAGCCCTTGGAAATACATTTGAATGTTCTTGTGGGGAATTATCCTTGATGATCATGATCGATGTTGTCGAAAACAAATAAATTCACTATTAGTATCCATAATAGAACTACTCGCTTCATGTTAATATATGTTCACGTTGATAGATATCCGCGTGGTACCCATGATCTTTAGATGAGCTAAAAAGTCATCTGCACGTTCATTCTTCCACCATATGTAAGCAAGGTATTGTTGTAACAGATGCAACGAGGTATTGATATGCCGTAGTATTAACATATATTTGTTCCGTATATCGACAGTGCATTTGTTGTGGTTGTACGTTCTTTTGATATTATTTAAAGTGCTGGGTAGTCCATAATTGTATTTCAATTAAATAATAATAACTTTTTCCAAATTTAATATTGTTTTATTACAGTACACATCCAAATAGCAAGTTCCAAGTAAATTTAAACTAAAACTGACAAAGTTCTTGAATAACAGTATTCCATAGTTGTAATGCTATGAGACGGCCGACGGACAGCAAGTCCGAGAGATTCTCTTAAATGCATAACTTCAACTGGACTCTCTCCTGACTGACTGTAGACTATAGACTGTCCTTCTCACTGATCTTCTGATTGTATACTGGAAATACGAATCCATTGGTTACCGTTATAGAAACAGTCACTAACAGGACTAATAAAATGTCCCTTAATGTGCATTGACAATACAGTTGTTTGTAACTAGTGTACTAGTTGTGAAATCATGTGTCCACAATATTTTATAATCATAAAAATCTGCTTAATTTATACAATAGAATATTATTTAACTAATACTGACATCTGCACACTGTTAGGCAATTATTAAACCATAAACCAATCAGTGAACTACTAACAAAGAGATATCGAAAACTTGTACATTGTATGCTGATAAAAGAGTATGTAAGGTGCCAAAGACATTCTGCAAACCTCTGTTACGTAATCATATCTAAGTATAATAATAGATATATACGTCGAACATGAAATGATGCATTCAAGGACCATTGTCAATCAAACGCACACTTGAAACAAAACACAATTATAAGGATGAGTAAAAGGCAAAGTATATGACATCACAAACATGAAAGGGTTGACGATAAGGCTAGCGCCATTGAACGGTCAGTGGCAAACACGCTGGTTCTGCCACCTTGCAAAAAAGGTAAAAACCACAAACATATAAAAACCACAAACATATAATCAAGTCAGCTGCATAAACCGGCTCTTAATGAGTTTGGCTGGGAAAAGACGAAGTGCTGAGATTTTTTTTAATTGATATTTGAAGCTTCTTTGGTATCTTTTAGATACGAAATTATCAAACAAATGGTAGGTCATCAAAACAAATTCCCACTAGACGTCTTTGAAGAAAACACATATTTCTAACTCCAAAATTCCCTCAAAAGAGAAAAAATAGAGTCATTGAACATTTTCACAATTTGTTTCATAACATTACATTTATTGAAAAACAACCATTAATTTTCGATTACATATATACATATGTTTTAAAACCGACACAAACAATTGTATTCCTCCTTCATCTTTTTATTTTAAAAAGCAAACATATATGGACTGTATCCAACACATTTTTTAAAAATAAAAGATAATAAAGTATGTTCTAGTGTTCAACCTTTTTTAAAACGTGTATATGACAAGGTTCTATGAAATATAGCACACATTCAATACAAACTAAATGGAAACTGACATGGGGAAACTCTTCTAGATTTGAACTTTTAGGAATTATAATCGACACAGATATTACAAAAATGAATGACTTGAATTACATGACAAAATAATAGCTTTGAGGGAAAAAAACTCCTGTCTCTCATTGGTAGAATTACAGTTATAAAGTCACTCCTTTTACTTTCACTTAATCACTTGTTTTTATCCTTACATAATCCAAAAGATAATGTTATCAATGAAATGAACACATTGTGTTTTAACTTCCTATGGCAAGGTTAATCAAGAATTAAAAAGACTGTATTATGTAAGGATTATGAAGAGAGTGGATTGAGAATGACGAATCTCTCTGCATTTATATCAGCCTTAAAAGCAACATGGATTAGAAGATTACTGTAAGTGGAAAACAAATATGTAAATATCCTAAAATCATATTTAGATATAAACAAATTATCTTGGTGTGGAGTTATGTATGCACAAGAAATAATAAATAATATTTCAAACCCCTTTTGGAAAGATGTGTTAAAGTCACACATACTAATACTATCCAGGCCCAAGCCAATGATCACAGATCTATTACTTATCAAGCCCAATCTTTTATAACGAAAATGTCAGGGTAGGGTAAAGTTTTTATAATAATCCTGGTTTGAAAAAGTAATGTATACTATAAATGACATTACAAAAAACGATGGGGATTGTACACACAGGAAGAAATAAAACATGCATTAATTTTCTACAATACCATAGTTTAGTAACTGCTGTCAAAAAAATGAAAAAAGATAATTACGTAGAAGCTACAAGCAAAATTGAAAACTCCATCATACCGAATCCTATTAAAATAAACATAAACAACGAGAAGGGAATAAAAGATATGTATCTTCTACTAAACCAAAATCTTGAAATCCCTACTGCAAAACTATCTTAGAATAAACGGTACCAAATCAGCAGTTTGAAAAATATTTTTACTTGGCCTTTTTCAATAACCAAAGATACTACATTGCAATGGTTCCAAAAACGCATTTACCATAACATTTTAGCAACAGTTTTCTACATAAGATAAAAAATACTTGACAATCCAATATGTTCTTTCTGTTCAACGGCCTCCGAAACAATTATACATATTTTATGAGAATGTGAGAGAAAAAAAATATACTAAGTAAACTTAAAGATTGGCTGCTCACAAAAGATATTGAAATTACTATTGAAGAAAAATCATTTATCTTTGGAACATATGACAAAAATGTAGGCAACCTAATCCAGCTCACCCTTTTAGAGACAAAATACTACTTATATTACCGCAGATGCTCAAAAAACATACCCACAATTACAACACTGAAGCACAGAATCCAACTTCTGTTTAAAACAAGCAAAGACATATCTATTGTTGAAAACCACTACAACATATTTTTAAATATGTGGGAAAAGTTTCACGAACTGTTTAATTAGGAAAAACAAGACCCAGATGTGTATTTGTTATTTTGTTTATCAATAAAATGCCAGATACTAATGCCAGAGACATATCCTCAACCGCTCACCCCCACTCCCCATATTTAAACACATATTTGCAAACATCCCATCTTTCTCCCCAACCAATAAAGTTAAGTTTTATATAGTTGCGTATTTAAGTGTGAATGTAAATTTGTTAAAAAAACAATAACAAGAAAAGTATAACGTATGCGTTATATGTAGACGATTTTTAATAATGGGTTAGTTTGTGGAGGCTTTGTTCAAGTCACATACCTGTAGTCGTCGATATGGAGATGACAGGAAGGTAAAGTGAAGAATTAAAAGATACTGTATGAATACGATAAGTTTTTATTTGGTCTTAGGTATACATTATTATACATGTTAAAGGGAACATATTCAAGTATTTTCAATTAAACGATTTACACCTGAGCTATTACAAAGGGAATTTCAGTAACCATGCTACAATATAATATAAAAGTCATATTTACTTTAATTTTACAAGTGATTATCATATGGGCCCTATTTATGTTCTATGTTTTAGTTGTATTAAGGCTCAAACCCGCTTCGGAGTTGCCGTTAAGGCAATCAGTTTTGCATTTTAAATGAATTACAAGTGATCTTATAGAAAATATGTTATTTCTTTACTTCTTTACTTCATTATAATACTCAAATATAAATGGGTGCCGAAACGTCTAGGGTAAAAATTAAAATAGATGCCGAAATAGTTTGATGCCGAAACGTCTAGGTGCCGATTCGTCTAGGTGTCGAAATGGTTTGGTGCCGAAATATCCTGAATCGATCTTGATCACACAGACGCAAAAACTTGAGAAATGTCTGCATTTATTAATAAGCATTTTTCATGTACTGATCATTGGGACCCTGCTGTAATTAGACAAATATACAATATACACAATAGTTTTCGTCTCGAAACCTCTCTTAGAACCAAATAAAAATACTTAGCAGAAATTTGCTATTTAAAGATTAATTTTTGACATTATGTAGTGGTAATCTATATTAAACTAGTGAGCGAGTGATTGAGTGATCTGAGTGAGTCTTCACCACCCTTTCTGTTGTTTTTTGTCTCTTTCATTGTAGTTTTAAGTCCTTGTTTGCAGTACAGTGCGGACCTACGATGCCATTGCGTTTAGACGCTGTGGTTTCTATAGGTCCCTATATATCATTTTATGGTATTAGGATTTTGTTGTATATATTTTGATAAAAAATTGTAAAAACAATAAATGTATATGTTGTAAGGTGTACGAGGAGATGGTCCTCCTCGACCCCTCGTACATCATTGGGCGGGGAGAATAAAAGGGTCTCCAATTTTGTGGAGACCGAAAAAAAACAAGGAAAAAAACAAACACGGTCCTATGACATTTCTTTCCAAACAAGTAAAAACATATATAGGACTTTAGGCTTCTAATGATTTTTTATTAAACATTCTTTAAATTACAAAACATTATGTGGTCCGAGTATTAACTTCCATACCCCATCCAACCCCTTCTCCAAAAAGCGAACACAAAAATGAAAAAAATATTGTTGTCAAATAGAGCTATGATTTAAAAAAACAAGACTTGAAAATGTCAAAACTTGCATCAACATCCTTAAAGCTACACAGTCCCTATTTTGACTAGTAATAACTCATGAATATGAATGAGTCACGTGTGAAGTAGTTTCAAATCGACGAACACCCCAAAAGTCGGTATATAAGCAGAAATCGATGCGTACAATTTCTCATTTTTATTTAGCCTCCGTACAGGTAACATCAATAAATATACGGCTTCAGAATATATGAATTAAAAGAAATAGTTGTCCGGAACGGGATTTGAACCACAGCCTTGCACTTGTAAGTTTAGAAGGGTGTACGCAGAAACACAAGACCCTGGCTATTTATTGGTTTGTTGTATCATTTATTTTTAACACTAAATAGGCATTACGTAATAACAAGCGCAAACACACAAACTCATCAAGCGCTTAATAAAAAGTCGAGATCTGGTTGTTTTGAGGCGAAGTATTTGTTTCATATTTATTACATACAGTATTACACCAGGCATTGTTAATTTACATGTGCGACAATATGGACTACATATTTATTGATCCACCTTGAGTTGCGTTCAAATATCTTATTACATAAGTTATTTTGCCTCATAATAAATGGTAGTTAGTATATTAATTTCTCAAGTAGCGTTATAGTTCAGTGGATAGAGCACCGGACCTAAAATCAGAAGGTCGTGTGTTCGAGCCCCGAAAGAGGCTAACTTCTTTTCTGTAAAAATTACTGTTACCTGTGTATAGGTACGATGTGCACTTATCGACTTATATACAGTAAATGATGTCCTGCTTTTTTTCTTTCTTTCTAAGGTTTATAGTCCCTCTACCATATGAGCCCCCGGGAAGAATCCCCGTTGACTCGGTGATGTCCTGCGTTATATTTGCTAGCTTAAATACCCGATTTCGATATGAGATGGTGAACATGAAGTTGCAAATAAAGACACGACTGTAAAGATTAAATCGATTGATATAGAGACTGTAGCTTTAAGTAAACATAATGAGGAAGGTATTGACATAGTAAGGCCAGTAAGAAATGTATTTAATCATCTTCTTCAATGACGATGTCTCAGTTACATCAACCAGGTGTTGATAAATAGAGACGAACGTGATGTACATTTATATATAAACGAAGTACTTAAGAGCGAGCACATCTGTATGCTCTAATTTAAGAATTTCAGTTGTCGGACCTAATAAGAAACCAGAAATGGTTATGATTATGTCGTAATCTAGTCTTGTCGTACCCTTAACAGTTTGTTCTCTTGTTGCTCTGGCTTCTGCCGTGTCAATGAGTACTTGCTTTGTGGCTTTCTAGTCTTTCGGGTTTTTTTTGTATTATGTATACATGATCAGTTATGTGTCCCATTTAATTGGCTGACAGTAGGGTAAGAATGAGGTTTGATGCACTATAGAACCTTGTTGAAACCACCAGTGGTCTTTTTAGCTACTGACCTATCGTCAACCATTTTATGTTTGTAATGTCATATCATGCCTTTTATTCATATTTTTAGTTGTTGTTTGTTTCTGTGCGTGTTTGTGATGGATGTGGTCCTTGACTGCTACATTTCCTCTTAAAGGTAATGTATGTGACATTACAAAGGTAATGTATGTGACATTACAAAGGTAATGTACGTGACATTACAAAGGTAATGTATGTGACATTACAAAATCATACATAAATGAGTGCTTCCACCTTTAAATGGAAGTCACACACTTCACCAGCTTTAAATACGAGCGTATGTACTTTAGACATATACTAAATATTGTTTTCTATAAAGAAAAGTACAAGTATATACCTGTACATATGTAGGGAAACAGTCTATATGATGTTGTTTATAGTTAAGAAGTTTGAATACTATTAAGAAGAGATAAATCACTGTAAATACGGTCGCTTCAACAACATGCTGCAACCAAAATACTGGTTGTAAATTCACGGTGGTTTGATTGGTTTACTGTGTTCTGCGAATGTTCTGTTCGACTTTTATACTTTTCTGTATAGCGATACGTAAGAAACGGAAAGAACTACGCCTGCTTAATATGTCTGAAAGGTTTTCTTGATACATTTGTTTGAAGGGCTTCGACAATTAGATTATGCATTTTCAGAGACGGAATTTAATGGGATTCATTATGTAGGCATGCATGTTTGGTACATATTTTAGAACGCACTACTAATATCTAGCTTGTTCAGAGCAATTACGTTTGCCTATATCCTAAGATTCAGATATTTTTTTGGTTCGTCATTTGTTGCTTGAATACTTGCTTTGTGGCTTTCTAGGCTTTTATTTTGCTATATATTATAGATAGATAGATATTTTATTCAAACATAAGGCATTACGCCCAACAGTTCACATGCAAATAGTACATACATATAAACATGTATATGAAATACACACAATATTTTCCAGTTAATGACAATTTGTATAATTTCATAGGTGAGTTTCAAGATCATCTGTATATGTTACTAGTTAAAAAGTATTTGACAACTATTAAGTATATAAGTGTTTAATATATATTTTTAAATTAATATTCCTAAGTACTGATCAGAACACATTTATATCTCTGGACAAAAATGGAGAAAAGTGATATTTATTTATAAAACATGTCGTCTCTTCTTTTAAAACTTTTACAAATGAAAACGGACAGTTTCTTTAATAAACTCTTGTTTTCTGTTGTCATAAGTTCAATAAATTTTGATATGTTTGGCCGTTTCCAAAAATATTTGTTAACATATTCTTTTCTTATATCTTGATATAGTGAACACTCCAATACAAAGTGAAATTCGTCTTCTAGTATATTACATAGCTGTCATTTTCTTTCGGATCTTGGTGTTTTATATGGTCTATGCCATCGACCAGTTTCTATTTCTAACCTGTGACTAGAGACTCTTAGTTTTGTAAAAAAAGCTCTAAATTTCTTTATATTTAGTACATCTAGATAATACTCAAACCTGAAATCTGATATTATTCTGTATGTACTAGCTCTAGTAGAATCTAATAATTCAGCATTCCAATTTTGTATAAACATATCTTTAATTCGTTGTTTAAATAAATTAATGAAATACGTTATGTTTTCTACTCCTTGAGAATACCAAACTTCATTAAATCCAATAACCCTTTAACTTGAGATGCCCAGTTTAATTTATTTGGGTTTACGATCAGATCATCTAACATAACATTATACATATTTTTTATATATTTGCGATCACTCGTACGTGTAATTTTTAACCAGAACCGGATAATATAGGCCATACGTTGAATTTTTAAAGCGAGTTCTCCATATATGAAATTGTTTTGAGTTTGTGTTTTAACACATAAAAGTTGTTTACAAAATTGAAGGTGTACTTTCTCTAACTTTTCCGCATTTGAGAATCCCCATATCTCTGCGCCATAATTTAATATTGGCAAAATGAGTTTGTCAAAAATGTCTAAAGTGTGACTGACCGATAAGTCAGTAAATTGATTTATATACGACTTCATTTTGAAGATTGCCTTTAATGCCTGGCCACTTAATGATTCGAACGTTTGATCAAAAGAACCGCCTGTGGTAAAGACAATTCCCAAATAGGTAAACTTATTTACAATTTCAATTACAGTATTATTATATGTGAACAATAGGTTCCTTTTTATCTGACCGCCTTTTTTAAAAAGCATGACTTTCGTTTTATTTTCATTTACAACCAATTTCCATTTCTGGCAATAACTGTACAGTATATCTAACCCATCTTGTAGCCCCTTTTCAGTATCCGAAAATATCACTATGTCATCAGCGTATAATAGTAACAGCAACTTTAACATTCCAGTATCGATACCTTTAAAACCATTTAGTGTAAAATATTCTTCTAAATCATTTACATACATAGAAAATATAAAAGGTGACAAACAATCGCCCTGCGGCGCTCCAAGAAAACAGCTAAAACTGTCACTAAGCTGGTTTTGATACTTTACTCTTGATTTTATGTTCGTATACAATGATTTAATAATATTAAGGTTTTTACCTCTCACTCCATATTGCATAAGTTTATAGAATATGTTTTGTCTAACCAACAAATCAAAAGCTTTAGTGAAATCTATGAAGGTTACATATAACTTTTTTTTTTCATTCAATATATGATTTATCAAACCATGGAGAACGAATAGGTTATCAATAGTTCCCATATGTTTTCGAAAACCAGCCTGTGCTTCAATATAAATATAATAATCCTCAGCCCATGTAGTTAACCTGTTGTTTAAAATTCTTGTGAATAATTTACCGAATGTACTCAGTAATGTTATCCCTCTATAGTTTTCTGGTTGGTTTATATCTCCTTTTTTAAAAAGTGGTACAATATAGCCTTCCGTCCAGTGAGAAGGGAAATAACCCATATCAAAAATCTTATTAAAAACGTTCGTTAAGTATGAATCTAAATACATGCAACCATATTTGAACATTTCATTTATGACATAATCCGATCCGCGTGAGCGGTTGTTGTTTAACTCTTTACAAGCTTTATGAATTTCTGCTTGACTGATTTCAATATTAAGTTCGTCAAACATTATTTGTAGTTCATTGTTTAACATTCTATTATTAAAATATAAAATATCATCATCTGGTTGGAAAAATACAGATTCTGGATCGTTTATTGATTTGAAATAATTTGCAAATTGATATTTGATTTTGGCACTCCAGTGCTCGCCGTTTTCAGGAGTTTCCAATATTCTTTTGCATTTTTATATCTCTGTGACTCTAATTTCTGAGTTTTTTGTTTACTAAAACTTGTTTTCTTATTTCTAATGACTGTTTTATAATGAGACCTAGACCGAGTCATAGCTTTTCTGTTTTCTGTACAGTCAGATTTTCTATAATTATTTAAATTCTTATAAAATTGATTCCTGCTTTCTTTGCATTCATTATCAAACCATGGCTGATTTTTCATTTTTGGTTTATGTGTAACATTATTATTAACCTTTTTCCTACAGATTGGGTCACACACTTTTTCTATCATGTTATAAAAACAAGAAAGATTTGATTCAAGCTCGTCATGGGTTTCAATATTCCGTAAGTTCTCTGACAAATCTTCTAGTTCTAACTGAAAATCGTTTCCACCCACTGACGTTTTAAACTGTTCATATGTATCATGTCCCCATTTATAACAATAGTCAATAGAATCAAAATGTTCAGTTGGAAGTATATCAGGCTGACATTTGTTTAATACAGCATTGTTTTTCAAAGAAAATGTAATAGCACAGTGATCAGAAAGTATATTCGGTTCATGTACTCTGAAGCTAGTAAAACATGGCAACAAAACAGGGTTACATATAACATAATCTACCACGCTACACCCAGCGTCCTTTACACAAGTAAAATTACCTAAATATTTATCCTCTCCGACCCTGCCATTCATAATTCTAAGCCCAGTGGATTTACAAAAAATTAAAAGTAACTTTCCACTTTCGTTCACTTTAAAGTCTTTCGAAATTCTTTCATAAATTTGATCTTCAACATAATCTTCCGGCATAAAATCTATATTATGCAAGAACTCGTTTTCAACATAATCCTTCAGTTGTCCTACTCTACTATTTAAGTTCCCCGATATTATAAAAAAGCATTGGTTATAAATATGATTGAAAGACAATATATCCTCTAAAATGCATTCAAATAGGTTTTGTTCAACAAAATGTTCACGGCTGCTGTCAGCAGGGATGATATAAGTCAAACATAAGATCACATCTTGATCAAGATTAAAAACACGCTTATCAATTTTTAGCCATATAACACTGTCGTAAGCAGTTTTTAATAAAGTAACGCACGAGCTAATAGTATCAGCTATATAAACTATTAGGCCTCCGCTGTCGCATCTGGCATTTTTGTGATTTAATTTTCTGTTTAGAACAAAATGTGAAAATCCCTTTACGTTATAATCACAACTGTCATTTATCCACGTTTCTGTAAAAAGCAATATATCATGAGAATTAAAGAGGTCGATTAGCTCATTTGATAACAGTTTATTATAGGATTTACCATTATATATACAGGATCATTTATGTTATACTTATATTGCCTACTAAAAAAAATGCTGCTTTGTTTGTTAGAGAATATAATATAACTTGGCGGGGTTATCTTTATTTACACTGTCCCGTTTTATTGGGATGACAATAGGATAAGAGTGAGGTTTGGATCGTTCCAATACGGTAGCCCTATTGTCAAATATTTTTATGTTTGTGATGTCATAAATTGCCTTTTATTCATCTTTGTAGTTGTTATATGTTTGTGTGCGTGTTTATGTTTGAATGTGGTCCTTGAATGCTATATTTCCTGTTCGACATTTGTATCTACTTCTAGCACGAGAAGTTGAAATACGTAATCATTTTCATTTTGAAACT
Source organism: Cyrtodaria siliqua (assembly GCA_037043455.1). Taxonomy (NCBI): domain Eukaryota; kingdom Metazoa; phylum Mollusca; class Bivalvia; order Adapedonta; family Hiatellidae; genus Cyrtodaria; species Cyrtodaria siliqua. The sequence goes on along the minus strand of JAWPHD010018500.1, from coordinate 28,166 downwards.
ATACACTGTAGTTTGAGGCTGTTCTAACCATAGCTTTAATTATTTGATAGGAATAGTAACATATCTGTTTGAATATTCGTACTCCAATGATTTAATTCGACTTCTTAAACATGTAACAATTGTTTTAACTAGAGGCAGTGCCGGTTGCTTCATTTTATGTTTACGTTTGCAGTGTCGCAAGCTTTGCATTTTTCATCAATATATTGTTTGGTTTGTAATCGTGTTTTTGGTTGATTATAATCTGTGAATGCCCCATTTCCGGTTCGACTTTTATAACTGGTTTTATTAAAGGTCATGTTTTTCTAAATATGTACCATTATCTGAGATGACATATTCGTACTCTAATGCATATTTAATAAACAAGTCATGACGGTATAGTTTCTGGTACGGTTTCAGTATTCTCTTGATGTTAATTTGGTTCTAAGCTTTGTCCTTTATTAATATAAATCGCGATGTGAACGCCAATTGCACTCATTCGAGAGACACGCCCTTTTGAACATTTGTTGGTCAGCCTTGGTTAAATAGGAAAGGGAAAGGATGAGCAGAATTATGTTGTTTGCGTGATATAATACACAGTTCACCTTTTTGGACAAGGCACATGACCACGTCTATACCCTGGAGGAACACGAGCTGGCATCTGATTAATATTATATTATGTTCTTGGAGATACAACACGCTGGCATCTGATATAAGATAGTCTGTAAACAACTTGAGATAAGGACTAATTTAAGAGTCGTTATTAACAAGGAGTGCCTAATACAAAATACGGACATATCTGTACTCGTATGACACGATCGTTTGTACACGATCGTTTGTTTACGTTAACCATTAACCCGCTACATATATAATGTTCTATTTTTTAAGTTAATGCTATTTTATTTATGTGACAAAAGGATATTTGGGGGAAATTACTGATCGCAGGCTGATCTGGGTTTACAATTGACGCAAAGGCTATTATAGTCGTGCTTAGCGGGTTAACAAACTGACTAAAATGTAAAAAGGTTTATACGACAAACTTGTTTTGTTTTTCTATTTCGGGACGTCCCGTTAGTTTTGCTTGCATATTTGAAAAACATTATTAAAGTAGTATACCGCCAACAACAGCCGAATTTTACAACATATGTACACCGTTTTTAAACTTACTGACGACAAGGTATAATTTGAGTTCCAAACTCTATAAACGGCTTTAGCCAGCCAGGCCAATCCTCAAAACTGTAGCATTGAATTAAAAGTTAACAACTCATAATTCATTTTACGTATATTCAATCACAGGTATTCTAAGAACCCATATAAAATCCTATACTTTTAATCGGCACATATACATTATTATATGACCTATACACCTGGATAGAGTTTTGATAAATGGTTTTGTAATGTAATTTTTGGTATTAGGCTGGTTAGTTTCTCAGGAAGTATTTGAATGGTTCAAACAATTTCAAATGGGTCAAACAAGTTGTTTCAGCTTATTATAAGTTATTGAATATATTGCTCCAAACATATACCAGAATGAACGACTAACGAAGACAAATCGAAAACTCATTACCGTTTATTTATCTATATGCAAGCAGGTACACAATCAAAATGATACTGGATTTATAAAGACAGTGGTAAGTGTAATACTCGACCAATACGTTAAGATTGCCATGTGACCCTTTAAAGGGACACTGTCCGTAACTTTTAGCTTATAAAACACCCAATAATTATGTTCGCAAACATTATACAATAAACAATATTCAATATTTACTAATTAAAAGCAAGATTGTTTAACGGAATTCAATCGCGGTACAAAAAAAAGCAAATCAACTTCGTGGGTTAGAACTCGCAGCCCAAACTCGCAATAAAAATAAGTGTGCGTGAGCGTACAGGTGTCGGAACTCGATCCCGACTGAGCTAAGCGGGCTATACATATTACGCAATACATACTATGGTGAAAACCTAGTGCGCTATGGAAGTCACGTGAACGCATATAAGGTCAATATTGTGGGTCCCACTTTATTTACATTTAATAATTAAAACTCTTTGTTTTTCAATCTCACGAATGTATTCCTATATACTTCTTAGGGTCTATCCTCATGTTTTCATGTATACATTTCAATGAATAAAAGTCAGACAGTTATTTGGTTATGCTCAATATCTGCTTACTTACGGACAGTGTCCAAGAATAAAACCCGACTGAATAAAACATTTAAACGAGCTGTTTTATTGAACATCAGCGGAGTGCTTTCGGTTCAGTGTGTAAGGACAATCTCACCTGTAGGTGGTTTAACGTAATCAGTAGTCGGTTGAAGATTTTCGTAAATATTTCTTTTCGTAAATATTTCATAATTCAGCGTCGACAACTTAGTTTTTTGTTGTTTCAAAATGTCTTACAATTAGTAGGCTAGTCGATATTTGCTTAGTATGTCGATCTAATTATATTAATTTGATAAGTCGGTCTGCCTCACGGTCAATGAAAACGCACCATAAAAAAATCTTTTAACATTTAGAATGTGAGGCATTTTGGACAAAATATGATATTATATAATCCATATAAAGATAACGAGTCGACATTTAAAGAAACTTACCCGCCAAATAACGGCAAAAATGCACTACGAAATTGTTTATCAAAACTCCATCCAGGTGTTCAGGCCATATAATAATGTTTATGTGCCGATTAAAAGTTTAGATCTGTTCATGAGTATCTTAAGAAATATAAAAAGATCGGACAGGGAAAGAAGCATTCAAGGAGGACAGTCAACCACAAAACACAGAAACAAACACGCAAACAGACAAACAAGACGGCAAAAGCAATAATAAATGCAAAGGACATCACAAACACAAAAGGGTTGACAATAGGGCTACCGCCTTGGAACGGTCAGTGGCAAAGTAGGCCACTGGGGGTTTAAACCGGTTCTAGGGTGCACCAAACCTCACACTTACGCTACTGTCATCCCATTAAAACAGGACAGTGTAAATAAAGAAATCCCCACCATGATCTAATATCTAACCAACAAGGCAATATAAGTAAAACACAAATATGCTCGTGTAAATATAATACATAAAAAACAATAGCCTAGAAAGCCACAATGAAGGTACTCAATGACTTGGCTGAAGCCAGAGCAGTAAGAGAACAAACCATTAAGGGCACGACAAGAAAGATCATGGACAAACATCAAACACCACCGTCCCAATGGGCTTTAGGTAGGCGTCATCATAAGGTCCACAGCCTGTTCGGTCATCGTACACTTAAAGAGGAAAGCATAGTGACGAACTGTAAAAGGGTCCACCACCAAGCATGCAGTACGTTGCAAAATGATAGGGTCATAACCTCTTTTGATAAACTTTTTAACAAGTTTAACAAAGATAGTATGAAAGTGATCATGACCAAGAATATTACGAAGTTTATAAATCACATCACCATAGAAGTCAGGTTGTGATAGTCCTTGTCGCAGAAGAGTCCTTAAATTACTGTTATATTTGGAAAGAAGATCATGGTTACGATAATAAGATTTTGCAAAGATTTTACTAAGTTTATGGTAACGAAATACCCGCGATCGAATATGCATAATTCGAATTATTAGTTGGTAACTCTTAATTCGACGTCCAGTCGAAGGTCATACAATCATACCAATAAACATGTAAGAAAAGTTAGGTATCAAGATTAAATACTTAAACAGACAAATAGACAACGAAGCGCTTCATGTCGAGAGAGAGAGAGAGAGAGAGAGAGAGAGAGGGTTAAAGACAACAACTTAATTGAGGATAAACATATTATGTAACAATTTTTTTGCATGTACTATAGAACAAGAGTGTGGGTACATCATTTATTTCATGATGACGTCATTCGAATGTGTTGATCAGCCATTAAACAACATTCAGTTCAATTCAATTCGAATATGCTATTTATCACATACGTTTAGGTATCATTAGATGTCATGTTACATGACGCAAAGACAAATGTTAGACAAATTATCAACAAAAGGCTCTTGTAAGATGTATAGCATTCTTTAACGTATATCTATATATATTATAGGTTATTGAATTTTTATGGCTAAATATTACTTGGAACGAGTTGATTTGGCAAAGGACGACGAGCTTGCGAGTCGTCCTGCGCCAAAACAACGAGTTCCAAGTATTATTTAGCCATACAAATTCAATAACCTTTTTATTGTTTACTTTCATATTGTTTTCGATCAATGTTAATTGTATGACTATAACTTTTCATTGTATTTGTGTTATTTTTATAGCTTTTGATGGAATTTCTATCTTGTCATTCAGTTTCATTTTGTGTAGATGATTATTTTGCGCGAAAACGACGTCGACGTCGGATGACGTCATTAAAAAAATCAATCGATTTTCTAAAGTTTGTTTACCATTTTATAACGTTGAAAACAGTGGGTGAGTGATCATTTCCATTATTTCATCGATTTCTGCCATAAAATGTTGGAAAAAAAACCTCGTATTTTTTGTTGACAATATTGGAAGGATTCCGTTATTTTATTTGAAAGTAGTTCCTTATTTCTATTTCGCGGCTCTTAGCAAGCACGAGAAAAAGTTCCGGTGCAATATCAATGTGTGCAATATCGTAGAATATTGCACACTTAGCTCAATGCAAACTAAACGAGACAATATGAAAGTATACAATACATATAATTATACACGTAACACAATTTATAATTGGATTTTATGGATATAATTTAAACACAAACGATGAATGTAATTTAATAATCTATCGTAAATATGAAACAATTCAATACACATATTTTGCTGAAAATGTTATTGCATAAAAAAAATTAGTTCAAACATGTATGCTTAACTTCGAATACTGATACATATTTCCACACCCAGTCGAAAAAAACTTGTAATTAATTAACGGATACATATACTGTTTTCATTTTTTACTCTATTGTTATCATGTTCCCAATCTTCTTATTGTCAGATTTTCAGGATATAGTCAATTATATTCTTTATATTCGAGCCGCGCTGGTGTCTGACGGCATTCCGAGTTATAATGAACAAGCGTGTAATTACACCGCGTAAAATTACTGCACATATATACTTCAGCTATTCAGTAAATGATATTTGTCAAACCAAAACCCTCAACAAAACCTGATTGTTTTGGAAGTGTATTCAGTTTAAATGGCCCAGTTTATAACTCTTAAGATTTTATTGGGTAAACCACACCCTATGACAGAATGTGAGAGATAGTGAAATACTGCTACTATTGCTGTGGCAATCACACTCTATACATTAGTTTTAGAAATGCTACTGCATTCTAACAAGAATCCGTAGTGTAGTGTTAAAAACGTCATGATACAAATAAAACTGCAAGGTCCCAGGTTCCTGGTAACTCTTTTTTATGAACTATATTCGGAAGCCGTATATTATCGATGTTACCTGTACGAAGGCTAGATAAAATGTGATGTTTTACGCATTGATTTCTGGCTTAAATACCGACTTGATGGCCGTTCGCCGAATTGAAACTACTTCACCCGTGACTTATTCATATTCATGAGTTAGTATCAGTTTAAGGATAGCGTCCGTCTATCCGGTAGTGTTGTTCCGATTAATCGATTAATAGAGAAATTGTCAGTAAATGCCTCCGACGTGATCGTCGACAATAAAATAGTATTCGTCGACGAATTATAACGTTCCAGTGTTATCGTTGGCCGAGAGTTGTCGTTCTTTATTTGAATCGCTTAACTTACAATGAACGTTGATTGGATAAATTAAGTCCACCAGCCAATCAAATGACTTTTAACAAAATAAAATAGGCATTTCTAGTGAAACAGAAGCAATCAGAAGTGTGGATAGTTTTGAAACTAATAAACCCAAATAACAAAGGAAAATCTGTTTATGTAAAACGTATACTGTAAAACGGGCAAGAAAAGATACTGTCCCCAACGCACAAGACCTGACTCGAAACGTGTTCATTACTTTTCCAAACGCTTCGTTGAAATACCAATCGTTGTTATTTTGTAAAATCAAAACAATAAAGTATTTTTTATTAAAAAGAAAAAAGCCAGAGTTTGTTTGTGTTTTTGTTGTTGTGTTTTGCACAAGAACATAAGCTTTGTAAATCAGTGTATATAAAAAAGATATTATGACCAGTGTTAAAGATAAAAGGGATGATGGTTTAGAAACTGGTTTGAATACTTTTTGTTTAAATATGTTGTCTCCTTTCAAGGAAGAACTTATGGTTTGGCGATCATTGATTCTTTTTAATGTCTGGTGCTTATCAAATTTCTAGCTAGTCTCGTAGCAATTTTCAAACGTTTATGCAATAATAAAATATACTAAAAATATATTTTGGCCCCAAACTTAGGCCCCAAACTTAGGCCCCAAACTTAGGCCCCAAACTAGGACGTTTCGAACCCTGGATATTTCGTACTCAATTTGGCATTTGACGTTTCGTACCCAAAACTGGGTACGAAACGTCCATGGTACGAAACGTCCTGCATCCCATTTTGCCATATATCCTATATATATAGTTGTTTACGTTATTAGACAAATCTCCTATTATTAATTAATCGTGAATACTAAGAAGACCGATTAATCAATTATTTTTTTCAAGTCCGATTCCCAACACTAGTTATAGTACATTTCTCGACAGTAATCTTGAACTATGTTATTTACCAATGGTGGAGCACTCATTTGTGTATAACAGCTTTAATAGCTTGCTACTTCTACATCTTTTGATGCCCTCTTTGAAATAAGGCATACGCTGAAACAAGGCTTGGCCTAACTGTAGTCTGTCCTGGCTTGGCCTGGCCTGGCCTAAGATTAGTTGATCTCTTGGGATTAATTTAGGTTAGGCCAAAGGGTCATTGCTTCAACACTGGGGTTAATGTTTGAGTATCCACTTTTATTTGTGTTGTTTCTAGATGGTATGTGGCTCACATTAAGGTTAGCACATGTCTTATTGGACAATGCAGCTGTACTGAGTATGTTAGGAATTGTACAGAAATATTAAATTGATAGTTATCATGTTGAAACAACACGTTTTTTCCTTAAGATGATAAAATGCAACCAGTTTATGATATAATGAAAACTTGTTTTTTTTATTAATGTGAAATAGCAAACACCACATGCATTATTGGAAACAAATATAATTTCTAAACAAGTAACTTAAAAACGTAATGCACATGCACAGGCATTTAAAACATATCCCTTTTGTTGTTGTTGGCATAATAACACTAAATAACAAAAATCTCCGTTAAAACAATATACCAATATATACAATTATGATACAACTGAATATGTTCAGAGTATATATGTATAGCTTATTCCACTACCCACCCTACCATCCAGCAACCCACCCACGTTTCTACCCTACCAAAATGGTACCACCCAATCACTCATTCGACCATCCATCCACCTATCCACCCATTCAATTTCATTGAACCATCCATCCACCAACTCCATTGTGCCAATATATCATTCCATTTTTGAATCGTAATCATCAAATTAATCCATTGTTATAAAATAATTTATCCTGTCATTAATGTATTAATCACGCAAGCGTTCAATCAGTTCCAAACATAGATTCACTTTAAAAAAAATCAGCTCCAACTCTGTACACATGTCTCTGTTTACAAACAGTATGGAATCCGCACTGAATTTGACATGCATTTTCATTGGAGCTTAACTTTCCAAAAACATTAACAATTTGTTTGATTCAATTCAGTGATCCTTGCTGATGGGGATTTTTGTAAACATGGTTTATCCTTTCTGAAAATGCATTTTGCATATTTCAAACTAAAATAATTATGCTGACCTCTATGAACTTTCACTTCTGCACTGAATCGTACACAACGAAGGCGGGGCTTAGCTCAGGCTATATTTAGCAGTTCGCAACCTAAAATCATGTGTTATAAACGCTTTACACTGTCATCTGACATGCGATTTTAGAAACAGCTACCCGGGTACATCTAGAAAACCGTAAGGGAACAGTTTGAAACAGAAGTATGTCGATAGATCACATCAATACTTGTCATAGTTATATTAATTAATCAATATTTGCTTACTTTGCAATATGTTGATACACTATAGAGGTGTAACTAAAGGCTTACACATAAATCAAACATACTTTTGTAAGTGCGTGTCTGTGCACTCAGGTCACATTTATTTGCAGTACTTACCGGATTGATGACGTATACACTGCTAAGTAAATAATGCACATTCGGCATAATAGACATATATCGTCTGTAAACAATCTATCAACCAGATATTGTACATGTTTTTGTGTTTATTATAACTACTCACTGTTTATACAAGCAGGCAGATATAAAAGTCGAACAGGAAGTCGCCTCGAAACAAACAACAATTTCAAATAAGAGGCAATGAACCTTTTTGACGTCACAAAACAACACAATTACTTGATTAATACTGTTTCGTTTGACTCTTTGGTACAATAATACAGAAAAGGTTCAATGAAAGGCTAGACATGATTATTTATATTAATGCCATGTTCTTTGTCCAATTCCCTATGGGTTAACAACGTCTTGACAATAGGACGTTCACCTCCTTGTAAAATATATCTTGGAAACAACACGATATATGATAACTCAGTAAGTATTACTGCTCCCCAAAGCGTACAATGTAAAAGTTGGAGTATTCTTTTAAAATAATTGACTGCTTTCAATACAAAAACTAACTGTGTGCTAAGATTTCACCATCTCGAATGATGACGATGTATGTATGCGCACAACGCATTAAAAAACAATGCACGTTTGCATTTCACCGATTGGTAGCACCCCCAGTGGGACGTTCACAGAACACGTCCTGTTTACAAAACAAACATATGTAACAAAGAGTATGATAATGGACCTTTGGAAACGGCCGAAAACGACACATACGAAATATTGCAGTCTCGGTTTGATTGATTGTTCATAGTAACGCATTTAAAAACGCATTAAAGGATAAGCATAAGGAAACATAGCAAAAAATGACGTCAAAATCATTTGATTTAATTAATTACGCATGGGGAAATCATGTGAACCAGAGATCTAATGTTTATTATGTATGTGTGTGAACTAATGCGAGTTTGGTGGTAATATTATACACTGGCACGATACATAAAGTCTTGATCATCAACAACGTGAATAAAATCGTATTGCGACCATTACGTGAAAGATCACAGTCAGCATCTGTGATACGAGACCGCGTAGAGCGAAGATCTAGGTCACTAGTACGGAAACCTATAGCAGTCAATGAAAAACAGGTACGAAACAAAAGTGCTAGTACTTCAAATGTAAGCAGTGCAAACAAAAGGGTACAATACGCCAACTATAAACTTCCTGAAATGACACAGAAAAACAACACAGAGGACATTGTTAGTGACACGGAGAGCAATTCGCAAACACATATTCCGCCAAGCAACGATGATAATGTACATGCGGGAAAAGGATTATAGGATAGAACGCAAGAACAGCATCTCGAAATGATTTTGTTGAATTTGTCTCTTTACACATTGATGATATACTCCCAGATGAATACATAATTGACACGTTTTCTGAACGATACTCAGAAGATAGCGTTTGTAATAAAATGGGAAAACTATTGTTAGATTTTTGTAAAAACACTGGATTGAGAATAGTTAACGGTAGAATAGGGGAAGATAATTACTATGGTAGATATACCTGCGTTAAAAATAAAGGTAGTAGTGTGATTGACTATGTAGTATGTAGAGCATAACGTATTGACATGTTTCATAGCTTTGAAGTAAAGGAACCAAATATTCTATCTGACCATTGTGCTGTTAGTTTTCCATTACATGCAAATACAATTTTAAGCGAGCATATAGAGACAAGATAAAACACTAGATTATAAATATAAATGGGACAATAATAAAAATATGCAATATGTAGAAATGATGAATCAGTATAATGTACAGGAGCACCTTAACTTGATAACAGATGCGTTGATAACTGTGCGTAGTAAAGAAGACTTTGATAAAAACTTGGATTAGTTTTATAATATTATATCAGAGGTTTGTAATCATTGTTTAAGAATGTAATATTTAGTGATTCTGATAAAATGTCTCCGAACAAGCCCGTGCAAATTCAGTCGTGGTTCGATAAAACATGTGATACAAAACGAAAACAATTTCATAGTAATTTGAATGCATATCGATCTAATAAAAATGACACAAATAGAATAAGCATGACAAATGCGAGAACTGAATATAAACGTACAATCCGGAGACACAAATATGAGCATGATAAAAAACAAACGGAAAAACTAGAATAATCTCGCTTTAAAAATGCAAAAGAGTATTGGCAGATGTTAAAGGGTACACATGCCCCTAAAAGATCAAACACAATCCACGTTGATACGTTTGCACGCTATTTTTTTGCAAGCCATTAATGATCCTAATGACGTAATTTTTCGACCTGATGATGATGTTTTATTCTTTAATGAGAGATATATAAATGGTGAGCTTCAAGTTATGTTTGAAGAATTAAATAGTGAAATATCTCTGCTTGAGAATTCTGAAGCTGCTTGTAAGCAACTTAAGCTTGGAAAAAATGCAGGACCTGACAAGGAGGTTCTTTTACAACAGCACTTGATACATTGGCTGGGCAAGCAGGAAAAGCAATTTTTAAATTAGAGAATTACACATACAAGTTTACAGAAATTTCACCGAAACATATGTTAAATCTGCTTGACAAACTTATAAAACCAGTGTTACAATATGGTTGCGAGGTTGTTGTTTTTTTAAATTACAATGTTATAGAACATTGTCATGCTTATTCTATTTGTGTCATCTAAAATGTTGTAAAAATATAATGGAGTGAAAAAAATCAACTCAAAATGACTTTGTTTATGGTGAGTTATGCAGAACACCCTTAAGACAGTATAGATTGATAGCTATCATTAAATATTGGTTTAAAATATTGACAAGTGAAAATGCTAAATATATTAAAGTTATATACAATACGATGTTAAACATGTTAAATGACATACAAAATAACCCAAATAAACAAAACTGGGCATCTGCGGTACTTGAGCAATTGGGTTTTAATGACGTTTGGATTTTTCAAGGTGTAGGACATACAAATGCCTTTATAACAGTGTTTAAACAAAGATTAACCGATACTTGTATACACAATTGGAATACACAAATACATTAATCGAGTTTACGTATAAAACCTTACTTAGATATTGTTAAAATAAGAAAATTCCATGTGGTCTTGTCACAACTGAGAATGTCATCACATAGGTTACATATAGATCCAGGGCGTTGGCATAAGGCACATAAAACACCGGTTAATGAAAGGAAATGTTCCGTTTGTAACACATTGGAAGACGAATTTCATTTTATTTTAGATGTACTGATTTAAGGAAAAAAATATAAATCTCTATTTCTGGTTTAGGTCATGGTTTAGGCCAAATATTCCGAAGTTCTTATAATTAATAACATGTGAAAATGGAACAACTATGAGAAATCTATCTATATATGTATATGAGGGGTTTAGACTAAGAAATTCTATTATCTATAATAATAGATCATAGTATTACCAGTCCATTAGTATAGCTCTTGTTAACCATTGTTTGTACTAACACTCATAAGTATTAAAATCTGTTGATATTTAATAAAAACATGTGCAATCAAACCTGTTTTAGCGGTCACGTAAAATGGATAGACACCTGTCTTACGCAGACGTATATTTGATAGCTCTGTTATTATCTTAAATTTAATTTAAGTTACATATATTATGATCTTAAATTTAATTGAAATTATATACATTTAGTGGCCACGGGCTTTTACCGGCCAATTTTGAGCCTTCGCATTAGTGACTATTTGAGACAGGTTTAAGTGTAGCAAAAAATGAAAATATGTGTGTATATATGTATATGTATATGTATATGTATATATATATATATAAGGGTGAGCAAATACATACATCTACAAAATACCTTTCAAAAAGCACTGGATCCCCGAGGGGATACGAAAATGCAGGAATAAATTAATAGATGGGGAAAAAAAACATTTATAACAGTGCTCAGCACTGTATAAATGTTTTTTTCCCCATCTATATATATATATATATATATATATTTATAAATGTGAGACAAATTATCAACCAAACAGTGCTTAAACTAACAAATATATCGAGCGCTTTCGGTTTTAATCGCCTTCCTCAGGATACATACATAAAGTTACAAAAACAAACACATAAATGTCGCGAAAAAAATGTTTAAAAGCAAAAACATAAACCAATAATACTATAAACGTGCGCTTTACGCGCCCATGCCAGTAATGGTATAACACAGCCGCAAGATGTCAACAGTGTATATGCACGACACAAACGTTGCTATATGTTTAAAGTTTGTTCACTTGGAAAGTAAACTGATTCCGAAGACACACTTGTCAGAGCACGCTTATAGTATTGATTGGTTTATATTTTAGCTTTTAAACATTTTTTTTTCGCGACATGTATGTGTTTGTTTTTGTTACTTGATGTATGTATCCTGAGGAAGGCGATTAAAGCCGAAAGCGCTCGATATTTGTTAAAAATGATATGTGACGAAATATACTTTATACGTTGCCATTTATTTCCGTGTGTATATATCTGTATTGTGTTGTACCTGTGTACTCATGGACTTAAAGGTATTTTGTATTTTGAATAAATAATATGAGTATGTCCGTCCTGGCCTAAACTAATTTTAGTCCGTCTTTAATGTAATGATCTTTTTACGAGCTTTTTTTGGTGGTTTGGGGCGAGAGAGATAATTTGTACAAATAACTGTAAGTCGCTGTCACACATACAAATGCATGAAAAAATGGAGTGATACTTATATTTAATGATCGATGGTACATTTTCAATTTGTTTTGTTTTCTTACTTAATTTTTGATTCGGTGGTTTCACTACTCCGGCCGATAAAAGGCTCTGGGTATTGTTTAACCACTTAAAGGATATGTTGTCTGCTTTTTAATTGAGTCTTCTGGCTGTTACTTGTGATACGCAGGCTTCATAACCGCTGTTCCCAACTAAATTCCTTTATGTTTATTTCGCTCTTCAGGGCATTTAATTTTATTAGATACTGGGACTATATGCCGTACGACATTGGGCAGCATATAACTCCATGTACACCGCCGTATGCATGCCATCTTCGGGATGGTTAAAATTGTGTACTATTGATTTTATGAATATTGAGTTCTTCTCAACCCGGGGCTAGAGGGCGTGAGCGGTAGCTAGCATATTTCACTACCGCTCATGAACAGTCTCAGTCAAACCGAGACTGCAATATTTCGTATGTGTCGTGCTCGGCCGTTTCCAAAGGTCCATTATCATACTCCTTTTTATTCATTTTTTTATCAGATGATGAGACCTCCAAATAAAGGTTTTGTACGAAGTAAGCAAATTAAAACATAAAAACAGGTTTTTCATTAGTTTTGTTTTCGTTTTATTTTTTGTTCTGAATAAAGTAAAGAATTATCAAACCGTTTTGCATTTCGTATACCTTAGTTGTTAGCTTGGTTGTGCTGGTGAACATGCAATGGCAAAACAAATACAAAACAAATACACGCCGTCAATCGTGATAGTAATAGTTTAGAGCATTTGGATTAAACTGAAAGCTGGCACTCAACAGAAGCTGTCTTGCTGCCTTGAATGTAACTTGGCGGGAATATCTTTATTTACACTATCCCATTTAAGTAGCAATAAGTAAGAGTGAGATTTATGCAAATGACCGTTCCAAGGTAGCCCTATTGTCAACCCATGTGTGTGTGTTGTGTGTTATATCATATCTTGCCTTTTATTCATCTTTGTAATTATTTTGGTTTATATGCGTGCTTTTGATTGACTGTGGTCCTTAAATGTTACGTTTCCTGCTGAATTGAACTTGCCTTAAACTATATTCAGAAATCTGATGATGACCATTTTGTAATCTGTTCTGATTCCCTTCATCCCTTCAAGTCCTGGGTAATATGAAACATGATAACCCAGTTTTGCTTCAACTTTTAGAAAGGTACAATTCTCTTATAGTTGATAATGTTACTATTTTCTGCTGGCTTCCAAGCCATGTAGGAATACGTGGTATTGATAGAGCGGATAGTGCTGCTAAAGCAGCATTAGGATTACATTATATCTAATGCCAAATTACCTTATACTGGTTTTAAAAGTTGTATTAACACCTATATTCGTAACTCTTGGCAAGCCACTTGGGATTTGTCAGTTAACGATAAACGCTGTTCAATTGAACCGTAACTCGGAGAATGGCGTTCTTCTAATATACCCATTCGTGGAGAAGAAGTTGTCCTAGCCCGGTGCAGGATAGGACATACACGTTATACTCATTCATATTTATTAGAAGGTGAGCCGTTACCAGAATGTATACCGTGCTTTGCACCGTTAACGGTCAAACACATATTGTTGGAATGTGTAGACTTTGATCCTATGCGTCAAGTACTATGGGAAGCCATAACCGTCAAAATGTGGATATTTACAAACCATTCAATGACAGGCCATTTAATTCAACATGAAGTCATTTGATGACGTACATATTGATTCGATGCGACGTGTAAACTCGGTTTATACGTTACAAAGTGAATTGATACGGTTCAAAGTGAAATGATACGGTGTACAATTTCAAACCATACGACGCAAAGTCATTTGATGACGTACATATTGATTCGATGCGACGTGTAAACTCGGTTCATTCGTTACAAAGTGAATTGATACGGTTCGAAGTGAAATGATACGGTATAAAATTTCAAACCATATGACGCAAAGTCATTTGATGACGTACATATTGATTCGATGCGACGTGTAAACTCTGTTTATTCGTTACAAAGTGAACTGATACGGTTCGAAGTGAAATGATCGGGCGAAAACACAGTCGGTGCGATGCAAACGCAATCCGTTCGACAGAAACTGATTTCATTACGTGCAAAGTGAAACGGTGCGACATCTGGCGGCGATATTTGCCACATCACTTGCAGGGTTATTTCCCATACATAATATATGATAAATCAACGTACTAAAAGTACTGAGAATGCAAGTATTGATAAGAAAGACTGTATGGATATTTGCACGATCAAATTTCCATAAATTTTACATAGTTTTAGCCAACTTGGCGATCTTTGGCGACAGTGCCTCTTGTTAAGTTATTTGTCCCTGCAGCAGAAGACGTTTTCTAGGTTACGCTACTGAACTTGGACAAGTTCCAAACCAGTTGCATCAGACAAGACACATCATAGTTATAGCCTTTGATTTTTTAAACAATAAATCCGTTGATTCACATGTCTCGCCTAACGGGGGCTGGACTTAAAAATAAAACGGTCAATGGTGCTTAAATGAGGTTGTAAACAATTTAGTAACTAAAAACAATGGAGTTTGCCGTTTGCTGAGATGACATTTAAGTGCATTTGTTTAAAAGTAAAATGTCATTCTATTAAAAACAAGAGGCCCAAGAGGGCCTGAGGATGCTCTACTGGCTAAAACGGCTCTTACACCAAGGGTTGTCGACATAAAATTCCCATCAGTATTTGTTTTCAAACATTGCAAAAACAACAGGGATAGGATGGCCTTAGATCGCTCACCTGGTAATCCTGGGCAATAAGTCTGCTGTGTCTAGTCTGGCATGGGTATTTTTTAATTTGTCCCACTTCTAAGAATGAAATTTAATAAAAATGGGACGGGGTTATATTAACATTCTAAACAAATATGATAAAGATCAGATAAAAAATGAAGTAACGACAGATTTAACAAAGGAAATACAATATAGCATTTTTCAACAAATTAAGGGCCATAACCTGTCGTTACTAACAAGATCTGGCTGGTTTTCGAACTTGTCCGAGATTTTATTGATATACCGCGATTTGCACAACTAGAGATCATACTGAGGCTTCCTGCCAAATTTTGTAAAAAGTTTAGGAGGAGTAGCGCCGACAAGAAATTTAAATGTGAAAGTGCCATAACTCCATCATAAATCAGCGAATTGGGAAAAAGCGTGATATGCACAACTAGACATCTTACCGATGCTTCCTGCCAAGTTTCGTCGAATTCCAACAAGGCTTTAGGAGGAGTAGAGCCGACAAGAAATATAAAAGTAAAAATGTCAAGGGGCCGTAACTCCATCAAAAATCAACGAACCGAAAATAAAAATGAAATAAAAAAAAATATATATATATATTTATATTATTTATTTTTTTAAAAACAACAACAAAAATATAAAAATGAAACATTTAAAACAATAAATCAATAAATATATAAAATACAAAAAAATAATCAAAAAAAATAATAAAAATAATCAAAAAATAAATAAAAAAATAAAAAATTATATATATATTTAAAACAAATTTAAACAAACAAAATGTACAAATAATAATAAAAAATATACTAATAATAAAAAAAGGCAAAACATCTGGTAATGTTTGGTAAAGATCAGATGAAAAATGAAAGCCCTGTCGTATTAACGAGGCAAAATATAGCATTTTTTAACTAAATCAAGGGCCATAACTCCGCTGTTACTAGTCCGATCTGGCTGGTTTTGGAACTTTTGCGAGCTTTCATTGATATTAACAATATGTTAAAGTTTTGTAAAGATCGGATGAAAAATGAAGGCCCTTGGCCAGTAAAGCTAAAAATTATCAGCTCCAGAAAGTAGGTCAAGGTCATAGATGAAATCCATGCATCCAAAAAGATGCGCTACCCAAGACACAACTATGTCAAAATAGAATATGTTTTCTTCCAAAGATTAAGCTATAAATTAGGTTTAAAACATCTAGTGCATAATTATAGTTCATGAGAGAGTGATGTAAATGTAACAATTAAAGTTATCTGCCCTTTGCTTGGATGGTGAAGGTCACATCCACATTTGCTTTGTCACGTTGCAATGTACCACTCAAGATACAACTATAAGCAAAGTTTGAAAGGTCTTAGTGCATACAGTTTGTGAAAAAATGACCTAAACGCAAAAGTTGAAGGTAACAATTAAGTTATCTGCCCTTTGTTTGGAGGGTCAAGGTCACTTTCACATTTGATTTGTCACATTGTGATGTACCACTCAAGATACAACTATAAGCAAAGTTTTAAAGGTCTAGTGCATACAGTTTGTGAAAAAGTGACCTAAATGCAAAAGTTGAACCTAAAAAATATTAAGTTATCTGCCCTTTGCTTGGAGGGTCAAGGTGACTTCCACATTTGCTTTATCACGTTGCGATGTACCACCCAAGATACAACTATAAGCAAAGTTTGAAAGGTCTAGTGCATACAGTTTGTAAAACAGTGACCTAAACGCAAAAGTCGAACCTAAACATTATTAAGTTATCTGCCCTTTGCTTGGAGGGTCAAGGTCACTTCCACATTTGCTTTGTCACGTTGCAATGTACCACCCAAGATACAACTACAAGCAAAGTTTGAAAGGTCTAGTGCATACAGTTTGTGAGAAAATGACATAAACGCAAAACTTCAATGTTGACGCCTCCGCCGCCGCCGCCGGAAAAGCAACACCTATGTCTCTTTTTTCTTCGAATAGGCGAGACAAAAACTGTTTTCCGGCCTTAGACTATTCAAGCCAGTAGAGTGATACAGGCCCTCTTGTGCATCTTGTTCCCGGAAGACTACTTAATACACGCCACTCTGTAAATGACATAATTTTAGACATGGAGGTCATCTTGAGTGACAGTTTGGCCATGAACACAAATCACAAATCTGTCTATCCATCAGCAATTTCATAAAATAATATTCTAGTCTAGATTTGAAACAGTTTAATGACAATTGATCACAATATATTTGAAATGGATTGACCCTCTAAGATGTTGGTAGGTCGCCAAAGATCGCCAAGTTGGCTAAAACTATGTAAAATTTATGGAAATTTGATCGTGCAAATATTCATACAGTCTTTCCTATCAAACCTTGCATTCTCAGTACTTTTAGTACTTTGATTTATCATAATATATATGTTATGTACCTGCAAGTGATGTGGCAAATATCGCCACCAGATGTCGCACCGTTTCACTTTGCACGTAATGAAATCAGTTTCTGTCGAACGGATTGCGTTTGCATCGCACTGACTGTGTTTTCGCCCGATCATTTTACATACCACCAGACTAAATGTGTTTGCGTTAAACTGATTCATATTGCATTATGCTTATTTACTTTGTTCTGTATCACTTTACATTTTTCGATGAATCGTTTAATTTTTCATCTTTTTCATACGACTTGTATTTGATTGTATTGCATTAGTTTTTTTTGTCAAATGGTTTGTCATTGCACTGAATGATTTCTATTTGCGTCGTATGGTTTGAAATTTTACACCGTATCAATTCACTTCGAACCGAATCAGATCACTTTGTAACGAATGAACAGAGTTTACACGTCGCATCGAATCAATATGTACGTCATCAAATGACTTTGCGTCGTATGGTTTGAAATTTTACACCGTATCAGTTCACTTCGAACCGTATCAATTCACTTTGTAACGAATAAACCGAGTTTACACGTCGCATCGAATCAATATGTACGTCATCAAATGACTTTGCGTCGTATGGTTTGAAATTTTACACCGTATCATTTCACATCGAACCGTATCAATTCACTTTGTAACGAATGAACCGAGTTTACACGTCGTATAGTTTATATTACTACCATATCATCTCTTGTTTTTATATATTTACATTAATTTTTAATTACTACTTCATTTCTTCGTCTTTTATCAGTTTTTGCGCACAGTATGACCCTTTTATGTGTCGACGTGCCGTAAAACACCGTTTCATTCATTCTTTGTTTCCTGTTCGACTATTATATCGACTTTTACATTCGTGCACATGGTCAAGCAGTGTCATATAAATATATAAATGTATACATACACACACACGACCGTATCATTAGTTTTTACGCAATTTACAAAAATGAAAATATACCTTACCTTTGATTTTATACGATACTTGAAGAATCAAATAATTTTACAACATTCAACAAACCGATTTACCTTGATCTTCACTGAACAGTTCGCAACGTGTAAGTGTCAGGTCCATTTAATAAATACTTGAAAGGTGATCCCTTGGAAGCAACAAACACAAACAAGAGAGAAAAGTAGCAGACTCGGCTTTACTGAGTCTGTTCGTGAGAGGTAATTTTAAGATGCAACACCTCTCACGCCTCCTAGTGCCGGCTTAAGCGATATAACATGCCCTTAAAATGATCATTTCACTGGAGACTTTCATTTTAAGGGATCGGCAGTCAATGAAATATACACGTTTATTGGAATTATACTCATTGTGTAAAGACGTGACACGGCATTTAATAAATATATTTGAATTTGATACTCGAGTTATTTTAAATGCGATTCCAGTTTCAATCTCTGGTTTTAATGAATAACTATATCAATTTGTGAACGCCATTTGATTTCCCCGCATCCGTGAGCTAGATATTTGCACACATCAAATTCGTTCTTCGAAAACTGACATGTTTTCCACTAAATTAGTAATCATGATTGTTCTTGGGCACGGCAAATCAGTGCTGTGTAGTCGAAATTTCTTGTCCACTGTTGATGTTTATTTGTTAAACCTATATATACACGTTTCAATACACATGTGTTTAAAAAAAACTAACCCGCCAAATAACGATACAATTACACTACAAAACCATTTATCAAAACGCTATCCTGTTGTTTAGGTCAAATACTAATGTACGCTTGTCGATTACAAGTAAAGGTGTATTCACGGTTTCTTAAAATACCCATGATGCATATGCGTAAATGCGTGATTTATGGGTTGGTAACTCTTAATTCGACGCTCTAGTTTTGGGGTTTGGCAGGTTTGGCCGGTTTGCCATTTATAATGAGTCTATAAAGTTTGGATTCTCAAAATATATCAATTAAATATATATACCTCGCCGTCTGTAGGTTTAGATATGGTGTACATATGTTGTAAAACTTAGCTGTTGTTGGGGGGATAGCTACTTTAAATTTCAGAAGACGTCTTCAAGTCGTTTTGAGATTTCCGAAATAACATTGTCTTATACGAGTATATGATAAAAAGACAAACGCTTTAATTCGAAGCAATATATTGTTGCGAAATATAACACTCAGTATTCGATTTACATGTGAACAACACACTTGATGAAATGCAGTATCTTCATCACTAGAAAGTAATTGCCATACTATGTCGTGAACATCGTCCAAATTGATTACGGCATGCTTCTTTTGTTAATAAAGCATGCATGCGAGACATAGTACAACTTCGGACGCAGCTCATTGAATCCCACCAGACGGCGCTTCCGCACTCATCTGTGTACTTTCGCTCAAAGAACTTAGGGATTTGTTTTCAACCGGTCTATTTCGACTGACCATCAAGTACGAACAGGTGCTTTCATTTGTTCTTGTTTAAACAAAAGTGTATGTGTCTTTAGTTATCTACTATGCATTGCTTTGTTATTTAAAACAGTTAAAGTTACATATATTCACGATTTAGAGTCCTAAACATAAAAAGTAAAATAGACCCAACCTCTTTACCGCCTACTCTAACGAAAATTAGTAGTGATGTGCCAAAGTTCACATGTCAGTGCGACGATAGTCACGTGACCCGTGATACAATGGACGCAGGTTAGACTGTAATTATGTCAATAAAAATGCAATGATGCTTTGGGTGTGTGCTTTTTTCAAGGTTGAAGCAGTGCATCGAACTCACCTGAAACAATATTGAGTAAAAATAAAATTGTGCACTCGAGTAAGACTGGTTTATCAAGGACTTATACAAAACACGTATATATCCTTGGGTTTATCAATTAAATTCCAGTTTCGCTGCTAAGTACATTAACAGCGCTTAGCGAATGTGACTTTCTTGTCATCGTTTACATATTCACACGTCAGGCTCTCTGTTGATATTATGAGATTATTTAACAATGTTGAGTTCAATACTGAATTCTATAGGACGAGTGCCCAGCAGACATAATCTATATTTGGACTAGGCAAAACCGAGCAGTACACTGAAAAATACACTAGTGGAAACATGGGAGTGCCCCAATTATAATAGTGTAAATAAAGATAAATACAGTTATATTCCCTAAATAAATATAAAAAGATCGGACAGGGAAAGTAGCATTCAAGGAGGACAGTCAACCGCAAAACACAGAAACAAACATGGAAACAGACAAACAAGAAGGCAAAAGTAATAATAAAAGTAAACGACATCACAAACACAAAAGGGTTGACAATAGGGCTTCCGCCTTGGAACGGTCAGTAGCAAAGTAGGCCACTGGGGTAGAACCGGTTCTAGGGTGCACCAAACCACACACTTACCCTACTGTCATCCCATTAAAACAGGACAGTGTAAATAAGGAAATCCCCGCCATGATCTAATCTCTAACCAACAAGGCAGCATCAATAGGCAATAAAAAAAAAAGTAAAACTCAAATATGCTCGTGTAAATAAAATACAAAAAACAATAGCCTAGAAAGCCACAATGAAGGTACTCAATGACTTGGCAGAAGCCAAAGCAACAACAGAACAGACTATTAAGGGTACGACACGTCTTTAACGTTATCATGTGCCGATATATTCTCTCTAAACGTTTGATAGCGGGCTGTCCTACTCAACACTTAAACACTCAATGTGTAACTAACACTTAAACACTCAATGTGTCACTGTCACTTAAACACTCAATGTGTCACTTACACTTAAACACTCAATGTGTCACTAACACTTAAACACTCAATGTGTCACTAACACTTAAACACTCAATGTGTCACTAACACTTAAACACTCAATGTGTCACTAACACTTAAACACTCAATGTGTCACTAACACTTAAACACTCAATGTGTCAATAACACTTAAACACTCAATGTGTCACGTGTTCAATGTAGCTATCAGTAGAGTTAATATAGTTTCATGAACGTTGGCAAGGATAAGACAAAATCGATCGTGTATTTTATCTTGTAAATCATATCCATTGATCTCCATGGAATTACCATTTGCATTTAATCACCAAATACAAATATTGACGGTCGTGATTTGAATTTGTTCGATGATAATTTGTCTGTTTTCCAAAACCCGTTGAGGCGTTCTTGCTATAGTCGATCCTATAAGAGTGTTCACGATATACGTCAAGATTAACTAAACGTTAATGCTCGAATGCATTGTGTACCAATGCCATTGTCAAATGTTAAGACAATAGACAAGACCTATTTCTGTAGAAAAGACCTCATTAAAAGGATAGCGGCATTTTTTAGTAAAAGTATTATCTTGGAGATTTATATGAATTTGGGTAGGCTGAGTTCGATTATGGTGGATATCAAGCTCAATTTTGAACATTTCATTGTTTGTGATAATTTTACTGTTTTTGTTTATGTTCAAATAAACAATTTACACCAGTTATCAAATTATCAAGTTTCTCTCATAGTTTGACTTCATATTCATTGGCTTATCACGAGAATAATATTTCAGGCTGAATTTAACAGGAAATGCAATTTTTGGGACATTTTAATATCTTTTGATAATTTTACTGGGAATATTTGGATATTTTTTTAAAATAAATTGTTTACACCAGTCATCAATTTTCTACAATTCATCTCAAATCATCTCATCTACCTTTATTACACTATGGTTTACAAAATACACAAATTTAGTAACGGCTGAAAAACGAATTAGGAAAAAGCGTCGGTAAAAACCGACTCAGAACAAAAGAGTAACCATCCGTTAAGAAGTTTTATGAAGTAACTGAATTTTACGAAATATATAATTTAGTCAAACTCATAAAACAGAGGTATGTGTGGTGGGGGATGTGGGGTGGGGAGGGCAGAGGAAACGTAAATATGTGAACGATATCACAATGAAATTTTTATAATTATCGGCGACGGTCACTGACATTAGCCACTATAGGAAGAATGAGGAGTTTTAAATTAACCTTGCACTTTAACAATAACAATAACAGGGACTGACCGCAAAAATACAATGCGTATGTCAGTAACTACACACTTACAGAGTGTAACGTGATTAGCATATACAATACAAAAAATTAGCATATATAACAACGCAAGCATACATTCTGGGAAATATGTGCGAGCATATATGACTTACCACCACAAAAATGCTAATATTTTCCTTCAGTGACTGCAAGATTAGATTGATTAGTCACTTGATAACTAATATGGTGACAATATTTCCAGAGAATGCACTAAGAAACGCTTACAGTTCCATTACCAAAAGGTGAGTAGTTCATTTTTACTGAAGTACATATACTGAGCAAAAATAAAAAACCCTTTTATGATGGTATTACCATAGGCCAGTTTTTGAGGGCGTAGGACAGCTTGAACAGCGCTTTAATTAAACAATGTTTGATATTATTTTAGCACACTTCACTTAGTACTAAATACTCCTTGAAACAGTTTAAATTTTGCCAAGCAATACTCATTTATGGAAGCTATAGAAACCTTAAAGGGAGGTAATTTGATGATTTTTGATAATCAAAAGCTACTACCTACACAATCGGTGTTGTGTTTTTCTGTGATTTTTATTTGAAAGCAACGTATAGAGAATATTGTCTTGGACAACTTGAGGTAATGTGTGTAGATTTTATGTATTTTTACCACGAATGCATGCTTTAAGAAAAAGGGAGATAACTCCCTTGTGTGCTGAACTTTTCAAACAAATCTTTTGTTTGGACTATTGGTGGTCATCGATCTAATTATTCTATATACATCATTTATTATTTCTTATTTTACTGTCTATAATAAAGGAAAGAAAGAGGGGTACTTTTTATTTTTGCTCGGTATATTAACACAATACCAATATCTGGACTATTTTCAATCATAATTACATGTACTATTAATTAAATTGGTATTTAGAAGAAGAAGAAGAAGAAGAAGAAGAAGAAGAAGAAGAAGAAGAGATGATGATGGTGATGATGATGATGATGATGATGATGATGATGATGATGATGATGATTATGATGATGATGATGAAAAAGAAGAAGAAGAAGAAGAAGAATAAGAGGATGACGACGATGATGATGATGACGACGACGACGACGAATGTTATGTCGGAATCAGCAAGCCATTAAATTAAATGCAATAATAAAAGCATAGGACAAAAGAATGGAAATATCAACCCTAAAAGATGTGAATTATTGATCAAAGGATTCCCAACAACAATCAACAGTGCTATTACCCCTCGCATCCACGTACGCATTCTTCTATTCCAAATCCATTACCTATAATCTCCTTTAATATTCCATTTCCATTGTTGTTAATACGACCATTATCTTGGGAATATTTAGGATGAAAAGTATATATATTTGTGTTATATATTCATCAGGGAAAAATATCGAAAGATTACTTTGAGTATTTTACACAATATTGGTCAAAAGAAAATACTTATCAAACAACTATTCTACAATATATTTAAAATAAGAAAATTATTTAAGATACAAAAGTGAGTAATTAGGAATTTTGTTCAGTGTATATTACAAAAAGAAACGCAACGCGAAAAATTCTGCTATATAGTGTATGTATTGATGGTGATGTTGATGATGATGATGATGATGATGATGATGATGATGATGATGAAAAAGAAGAAGAAGAATAAGAAGAATAAGAGGATGACGACGATGATGATGATGACGACGACGACGACGAATGTTATGTCAGAATCAGCAAGCCTTCAGGTCTCACACCACAATTAATTTTCCCATAGGGTTACTGTACAGCCTTTTCCAACATCTGAGCTTCAAAGCAGGGCAGCAGACATTGTTGTTGGTTTAATATCTTCAGTATAGCCAAGACCAGTAATTTAAAACAATAAAATATATAAGTTAGCCAGGTTGTTGTTTTTTCTCGCTCATGTTTTGTGAACCCTATGGAAAATACAAAATTCATACACTATCTAGCTGAATATGTGGTGCTTCGGTTAAACAATTCTGAAATTTGAATGAAACCTCATATCAACATGGGATTTTCTGTATCATCTGTCTTTTACACTGCAGATGTATGCTAAAGCAAAGAAAAGCCTATTTTTCAAATTAAAAATTGCCTAAAATTGAGAAAAAATAGAATTATTTTCTGTTTTCCTTTTGTCTCTAGGTCCGTGAGCTTTCAGGGGAGATAATAGAGGTGTGAGACCTGAAGAGAGTAAATATTTTTAGCAACATCATCCATAACATAACATTTAGTAGCTATGTGCAGTACCTATAAAATAAGACCATAAGCATGCTTCTATCATATTTACAAGTGAAATGATTCAGGATTATGTGATTGAGAGTAACGCGTGGATTCGACAAGTTCCCGCTGTGAAATAAAAGTCCAAAACATGTTTTCATAATATGTAGCATTTGTGTCATAACTACACCATTTGTGCCTCAATCTTCATGAGATTTTTACCACAATCCCCTTTTGTCATCTGCTGTCTTATAATTATGATTAAAATAATATTAGTTCATATCATGGTATCAAACATATGTATTCAATGATCAACTGCTGAAATTTTAATAGGAAAAATATCATTTCTTTCTGTATCCATGGTAACAAGATAAAAGTCTAAAGTATACCAGTCAATAGCTATGCATTTAGATTCTACATGTCAAATTAACCCCCAAATAAGCTTAGGTCTGAGTATATGAAAAGATATGAAAGTCTGAGTATCACTTGAATTTTGGCGGTATTGTGCCTTTAACATAAAAATACACAAGAAATGCCACCAAATGTAGTATTTCTGTAATATATCTGCCATTTTTCTCTCAATCTGCATGAAAATTTCCCCAAACATGATCTGTGTCACCTGCTTTCAGGAAATGCAACACAATACATAAATACTCCATATAGAATAAAAAATAATTGAAGCTGTAACTGTAACTGTTTCGGTAAAAAAATAAAAAAATCAAGAAATGCACCTATTTCGACTAGATAACAGAAATACAATAATGAGAAATTCCACCTAAACAGAACAGCAACATTATTTGTCTCTGTAATAAATATGGAGAACACCAACAGAAACTTGATAGTTGGAAGATACAACAACAACAACAACAACAGCAGCAGCAGCAACAACAATCACTTATGTGATCACTGTCTAGTATGGCATACAAAGATGAGTTGTTGACAACTTTAAATTTGAGACATCAACAATATGGGAGATATCAGATATATCAAATTAAATATCTGCTGTCTCTGTGATATTTCCTTACAGAAACATGTGGCTTCTGACACAATGCACATGTATACACCAGAAAACATCATGTTTTTATTTATCACATGAGTTGTCATGATTACACAGCTGTCAAAAAAGTATACATACATGCACACAAATTGCTCGAAAATGTTATTATGAGATTTATATCAAATACCTGATATGGGCATATACTGGACACAATATGTGCCAAACACATTCTTCATCTGTACCAACAACTAGTTGAAATTGTCTGACAAATCCCTACTTTGAAACTAAAACACAAATCAATTGAATCAAGGTGTATAACGGGCTTTAAAAAAAAGACGTCTGTGGGACTATGATGAAAAATTAGCTATTCTGAAGAGAGTAAATATTTTTAGCAACATCATCCATAACATAACATTTAGTAGCTATGTGCAGTACCTATAAAATAAGACCATAAGCATGCTTCTATCATATTTACAAGTGAAATGATTCAGGATTATGTGATTGAGAGTAACGCGTGGATTCGACAAGTTCCCGCTGTGAAATAAAAGTCCAAAACATGTTTTCATAATATGTAGCATTTGTGTCATAACTACACCATTTGTGCCTCAATCTTCATGAGATTTTTACCACAATCCCCTTTTGTCATCTGCTGTCTTATAATTATGATTAAAATAATATTAGTTCATATCATGGTATCAAACATATGTATTCAATGATCAACTGCTGAAATTTTAATAGGAAAAATATCATTTCTTTCTGTATCCATGGTAACAAGATAAAAGTCTAAAGTATACCAGTCAATAGCTATGCATTTAGATTCTACATGTCAAATTAACCCCCAAATAAGCTTAGGTCTGAGTATATGAAAAGATATGAAAGTCTGAGTATCACTTGAATTTTGGCGGTATTGTGCCTTTAACATAAAAATACACAAGAAATGCCACCAAATGTAGTATTTCTGTAATATATCTGCCATTTTTCTCTCAATCTGCATGAAAATTTCCCCAAACATGATCTGTGTCACCTGCTTTCAGGAAATGCAACACAATACATAAATACTCCATATAGAATAAAAAATAATTGAAGCTGTAACTGTAACTGTTTCGGTAAAAAAATAAAAAAATCAAGAAATGCACCTATTTCGACTAGATAACAGAAATACAATAATGAGAAATTCCACCTAAACAGAACAGCAACATTATTTGTCTCTGTAATAAATATGGAGAACACCAACAGAAACTTGATAGCTGGAAGATACAACAACAACAACAACAACAGCAGCAGCAGCAACAACAATCACTTATGTGATCACTGTCTAGTATGGCATACAAAGATGAGTTGTTGACAACTTTAAATTTGAGACATCAACAATATGGGAGATATCAGATATATCAAATTAAATATCTGCTGTCTCTGTGATATTTCCTTACAGAAACATGTGGCTTCTGACACAATGCACATGTATACACCAGAAAACATCATGTTTTTATTTATCACATGAGTTGTCATGATTACACAGCTGTCAAAAAAGTATACATACATGCACACAAATTGCTCGAAAATGTTATTATGAGATTTATATCAAATACCTGATATGGGCATATACTGGACACAATATGTGCCAAACACATTCTTCATCTGTACCAACAACTAGTTGAAATTGTCTGACAAATCCCTACTTTGAAACTAAAACACAAATCAATTGAATCAAGGTGTATAACGGGCTTTAAAAAAAAGACGTCTGTGGGACTATGATGAAAAATTAGCTATTCTGAAGAGAGTAAATATTTTTAGCAACATCATCCATAACATAACATTTAGTAGCTATGTGCAGTACCTATAAAATAAGACCATAAGCATGCTTCTATCATATTTACAAGTGAAATGATTCAGGATTATGTGATTGAGAGTAACGCGTGGATTCGACAAGTTCCCGCTGTGAAATAAAAGTCCAAAACATGTTTTCATAATATGTAGCATTTGTGTCATAACTACACCATTTGTGCCTCAATCTTCATGAGATTTTTACCACAATCCCCTTTTGTCATCTGCTGTCTTATAATTATGATTAAAATAATATTAGT
>JAWPHD010018499.1:0-39609 GCA_037043455.1 Cyrtodaria siliqua | reverse complement strand
CCTGGTGTGTGAATGCAGGAGACACCACTATAATATTAAAGCAACATTATCATAAGAAACTTATCCCTTAAATTTGTGAGAAAAAAATTCTACGGAGGATATTTTGTGGATTTTCCAGTGGGGAGTCTGAAGGTTATGTTTTTGCTCAGTGTTTTTCGACAATAAAATCCAAAGGGGTATTTTTTTGATTTTTTTAGGGGGTGTGGTCAAGGAAGTTTTTTTTAGACTTTTCTAGGGGGTGGGGGGGAGGGTAAGGAAAGGATTTCCAGGGTGTGGGGTTGGATTTGAGAAGAAAAACTTACTAAGAGTAAGAGTGCAGCAGGGGAGTATACTGCAGAATGGCAGGGGGATTATATTGCAAAATTTCCGGCGTGGGTCACTGGGTGGTAAAAGAAACGGTTTTCATGGGGTGGTATTTTGAAGAGAAAAAATCCTGGGGGTTGGGCGTAGGCTAAGGTGGAGTACGGATACAATCGCCAAAGGACACACATTAAATTATATATAAAACATTAAATGCAGTACATAGTAAAAACATTAAAATTAAATGCAGACTGCAGTGTCCGACATGTTGTTTTCAAATTTCAGAAATGACTAATACCTCTTTCGCTTGTAGAAAATTGGCGGTAAAACAAAACATTCGCTTTCAGAATCCCGTCGGCAACTCAAATCATTTCCACCACACTTCATTTAGACTCGATAAATGACAATAAAAGTTCAAATATGTCCTTTTCAGTAGAAGGTAGTACATGTACTGCCACACCGTTTAAATATTTTTAATATCTCGTCAAATCACGCGAAGTTTCATTGACAGAAAACATTCAATGGTAAAAAAATATGTACATACCTCAGTAGACAGCACATTTATGAATTAAAACATATTTTCACAGCGTCAAACAGCATATGTTCTTGAAGTGAAAGAATTGTTACAGTGGGATCTCCTCGTATTTTGGTCAGTTGTTAACGATAAGGCACTTTAAATCTTTGCACAACGGCTGTTGTGCAAAAATCCCGGGTTTTTGCTATGTGGTGGATCGTGACGTTGTGTGGAGTAAGGCACGAACGATAACTCTACGTCACGTGACGGGACTAGGTATAATGGTATGTAGATGCAAACATGAAGTACAGATGAAAATATACTGTAATGGTATGCAGATGTAAGATTTACGTTACCTTATAACATGGTGTACTTTATTTACACTGTCCTGTTTTAATGGAATGACACTAGGGTAAGTGTGAGGTTTGGTGCACCCTAGAACCGATTTAAACCCCCCAGTGGCCTACTTTGCCACTGACCGTTCCAAGGCAGTAGCCCTATTGTCAACCCTTTTGTGTTTGTGATGTCGTTTGTATTTATTATTACTTTTGCCTTCTTGTTTGTCTGTTTGCGTGTTTGTTTATGTGTTTTGTGGTTGACTGTCCTCCTTGAATGTTACTTTCCCTGTCCGATCTTTTTATATTTCTTGTATGCGGATTGTAAGATGAATGTCATCTTATACGAAGTTATGCAGATGCGTGCTTGAAATACATGTGATAACATTGTGTATTGATATGCAAATAAAAGCATGAAGGGAATATTGTACTAGTATGAAGACCACAGTTTGAAGGACACAATTATGACATAATAAACTGGTATGCAGATGAAAGATTGAAATGTACCTCATAACAGGGTATATTGGTATGCAGGATAAAGCTTTACTGTCACGTTTAAAGCTTGAAGGGCACCTTTTAAATTGGTGTTTTAGTATGCAGATGCATGTTTGAAATGCACCTTATAAGATGGTATACTGGTATGCAGACTAAAGCTTGAAGTGATGACCATATAACATGGAGTGGGGTTTGATACACACTTGAAAGCTTCAGCGGCCTTTTCGCCACTATCGTTCCATAACGTTACCTCTATTGTCAACTCCTTCGTTTGTGAAACATATACTTTATTTCTCAAGAATTATGTTCCCTTGCAATGTTTTTTTTCTATTTAAAGTCATGTTTTCATTGCATTACGTTGTACGAGTATAAGCTTTCATACCCCATCCAACCCGTTTTCCCTAACGGGGTAGGCTGGGTATGAAATAAAACCTTGAATTCGGCTTAAAAAGTTTGCATATTGTAACAATTAAAACATTTATTTTGTAATTTTAAACAGGTTATCGCATTTTTTCAGTAAAAAATGTTTTTAAACGCGTTTCATTGTCGAAATATCCGTTATAAAATCCTGCTAATATAAGCTTTCCCATCGCTTAATGGAATTAAGACGGAACCACGTAGTGTGCGTTCTGTGAAAGCTGCATTTACTGATCGTCGTTTGTATCTTCTTAAACTATTATCATGCTATGAACGTATAATGTTAGATACAGCTTAATTTTGATTTATCTGATAAACATGATAAATATTGCAACCGGGTAAATTGTATAAACAAAACAACGTAATGCATATTGTATGCAGAGTCCTTAACATACACATTTTATTATTTCGTATTTCCTACAGGTTGGTAGATTTACTGTTTGTACCAGTTATCATGTGTTATGTCATGCTACTTGCTTTGATGTGTCCGTAACGAAAGAGATCACAGTTCCTATGTATTGAGTTCCTTTCTTAAATGCTTTATGTTTGTCTCGTGCAAATAACTTTCATAACCAGTAAATAATGCGCATAGTTATGACTGTATTGTGGCCTTCAGTTTCACATTGTATTATGGCTCAAAATAATAACGTCATGACATATAGTTAGTATTATGTTTGCTCACATAAAAGAAATATTTCGACTTTTCCCCTTTACGCAACGTTTTTTTTCTTCTTTGTATATTTCACATAATGGAGGCTATAAATGTTAGTCGGGTGATCCAGAAAATCTTTCAAAAGACTAAGAAAATTTTCAGAATATACTGAAAATATAGTGGGGAGACTCCGTGAAGTCTGAAACTGGCCAACTTCTTTACCAATGTCTTGTCTTGACTTGTCTGAAACTTGCCAACTTCTTTACCAATGTCTTGTCTGACTTGTCTGAAACTTGTCTGTGTTTTGACTTTTTTTAAATTAAACCTTTGATGAACTTAGTTGGTATATTCTGACTATTTTGGTTTGTTTGTTTGTATGGTGTTTTACGTCATATCAACACATGTAAGGTTATATATGACGGTCGAATTTGTTTTGGTGGAGGCTGACCAACCACTTTTCCTGGGTAGAACCAGTACTGTACACTCGCCATCCGTAATAATCGACACTTCCTCACTTACAAGTCGAGCTCCCAGTGACATTCGAACCCGCAGCGGTGTGAGGCGAAGGTTTACAACGTAACCTCGTTAACCATTCGGCCACGGAGACGCTTACGGTATTGCTAATATATTGCGTAACTTATTTTACTCCATTGTATACCAACCATTGTTTTAAGTGTGTAAAGGCTAAATTTACACAATTAACGATCATTCGCAAAATGTTTCACTGCATTGGTTTGGACGTTAAGATTAAATTGATATGTTCATACTCAATTTCAGAGACAACCCCTGTATCCCAGATATAATCATCAGAAAATAAATATAAAATAATCAGTTAAAACACTCGCAACTGTTAGATCAGCTGTTTTCACGACATAAAACAACTATCAATTTTAATTTGTTGAGAGCAATGCAAATCCAAGATATATGAATATGGGCTAATGAATGAATGAATGGTGTTTTACGGAACGTCGAAACATAAATAGGTCATATTGTGCGTAAAAACTGATGAAAGATGAAGAAATGAAGGATAAATTAAAAATTCAATTAAATGTAAATATATAAAGATAAAACTATTTACAAATAAGGGATGATATGGTAGTAATATAAACTATATATGTAAATCAACAAATGTCCGAAAAAGGGTATATAAAGAAGTAAATATATACAAGAACATATTATAATGATTTATACAGTCTGACTTCCTTCAGGAAATCTAAAACAAGACTAAAATCTATAGTATTAAATAACTCGGTCATAGTATTAACATTGTAGTACCTTTGACGCATGGGATCAAAGTCTACACATTCCAACAAGATGTGTTTGACCGTTAACGATGCAAAGCAGGGTATACATTCTGGTAATTGCTCACCTTGCAATACATATGAATGAGCATAACGTGTATGCCCTGTCCTGCACCGGAATATGGGCTAATGTGTATGCACCGTAATACATTTGCTATTTCGTAACAATGCGTGACGCCCTCTTGTCAACTCTTGGTTTATATTTGTGTTTTCATGTCGTTTATTGTGGCGTTTTTGCTATTGCATATGAGCTCTTCTTCATTACATGTTCTTTAATATGTAATCTTATTTGTTGTTGTTGTTTTGATGTTGATTGTTTGTTGTTGTTGTTGTTATTTTTGTTGTTTTTTGTTGCTTTTTATTTTTTCTGATTTGAACAAACTGTACTCCCATTAATATGCCTCGGATATGTTCATGCACAAATACATATATCGTGCAAATTCTTATAATAGTATGTCATTCTTGTCTCAACATAACCAGTCTTGTTCTTTTGTTCAAACTTATTTACTTTACATCGATTGTAAACGACATTGAGGTGTATCTACAAAGGCAGTGCATTGCAGTGAAACGTGTTATGAGCATGCATTTAAGATTTTCTGTGAAATCTTTTGACAGGTTCTGTTGTTATCGCTTTCAAAATGTAATTATGACACAATCATTAGATTAATCTTTATTAGTTAGTGTATAAATTAAACAGTTCTCTAACTAAAACACTGTACTTCATATAGCAAATAGCGATTCAATAAAAGAATTAATGCAAATTGTCAATATTTAATAAACAGTATGGTCATTTACATTGTCAATATTTAATGATTAGTTATTCATTGAAATACTAATCTGGATTGATAAATAACTATAATTTGAGTGTGTTCAATATTTAAACAACTTTAATTACTTTGTATACAAATAAGTTATTTGAGGAACAATAAAATGAATAAATACCATGTTGTTTATCAAAAGGTAATGTATTATTGTTGGAGAAACGCTATGCCTGCAAGGGTTCTCCAAATGAAAAGTTCCAGGCGCTGACACAGGCAGCGCGGTGGGCGATTGTGAGCAGTGGACTACCCCCACCCCACAAGCTCTCTCTTTGTTCGACATCTTTAATTCTGACGGGAAACATATGCTCTAATATGATTTTTAATAGTGAAATTATTGCTTTATTAGAATAATAGATTTAAATCTGACGCGTCATCAGTAAGATTAGAATAAGGGTTATAGTTAGGATAAGTGTGAGTTGAAACTCAAACGCTTAAATGAAATCAGTGAAGAACGTGAAAGCTCGCCTGACTCTGATGAGTATGAGCAAACAACTGACAGTTATCCATGCCAGTCAATTTATACAGACTCTTTTCTCTTGAATAATTTCATCACAAATTTCCTTGACTTTTTTAACGTTTCTACAGCATATATTTTAAACGGTAAATTTAATTATCTAAAACACTGTTACAGCATATACATTAAATATCCAAATGCATATCAGAAAAGACGGTTTCAATAATGCAAAACCTGTTCTATTTGTCTCAGATTATTCGTTTTTTCTAGAGCTTGTACTCGAGTTGAGGATTTTAATATTCGTAATCTTTGTATAACTAAAAAGCTACTCCATCAAGGCTACCGTTACCATAAACTTCGTAAAACCTTTGCACACTTTTATTATCGCAACCCGGATCTTCTTTCCAAATATAAAAGTAATTTAAGAACTCTTCAGCGTCCTATCACAACCTGACTTCTATGGTGACGTGATTTACAAACTTCGTAAGATCCTTGGTCGTGATCACTTTCATACTATATTTGTTAAACTTGTTAAAAGGTTTATCAAAAGAGGTTATGATTCTATCATTTTGCAACGCACAGCATGCTTGGTGTTAGACCCATTTATAGTTCGCCACTATGCTTTACACTTTAATTGAGCGATAAACGGACAGGCTGAGGACCCTATGATGACGTCTACCTACAAAAGGACGGTGACGTTTGATGTTTGTCTGCAATATTGTCTTGTCTTGTCCCTCAATGGTTTGTTGTCTTGTTGCTCTGGCTTCTGCCAAGTCACTGAGTACCTTCTTTGTGGCTTTCTATGCTGTTTTTTTTATTTATACATACACGAGCATCTTTGTGTTTTACTTATATTGCCTATTAATGCTGCCTTGTTGGTTAGAGAATAGAATAGTTAATGGTTTATTTACACTGTCCCGTTTTATTGTGATGACAGTAAGGAAAATTTGAGGTTTGGTGCATCCTAGAATCTGGTTTAAACCCCCAGCGGCCTTTTTTGCCACTGACCGTTCCAAGGCGGTAGCCCTATTGTCAACCATTTCGTGTTTGAGGTGTTTTATTTTTTTAAATTATACTTTGTTTCTTTGTTTCTTTGTGGTTGACTGTCGTCCTAGAATGCTACTTTTCCTGTTCTATTTTTATATCTAATCGTATACACAATTTCATTAAAGCAATACAAGCATTTAATATGCTGATTGATTTACTCAATAAAACCGAGTCTGCTACTTTTATCTCTAGTTTGTATTTGTTGCTTCCAAGGGATTCCCTTTTCAGTATGTATTATCTGCTGGTTAATATAAATATGAAATAAGGGGAGCACTCGTTTTCCGTCGAAGATTATAATTAAGACCATTCCTGGAAAGTTTCAACCAATAACACAACTCCTTTAGGTCACTATAAACTAAAGACCACGCCGTGGTACGATATTTTATAATGCCTAGACGCCAATGACCACGACGCATGTTATGCAATGTCTGGAGACAATGGTCACTCCATACAATCATTTTTTTTTTAAATCAACTTTTACAAGCCAGTGACTTCGCCGCGGAACAATACTGAGAAACATGGTTTTATAGAAACCACAGCACCAAAATGCAGTGGCAACATAGGCCCGCACTGTACTATCAACTAAGAGCGCATTAAGTATACAATAAAGAGGACAATACAAAACACATAACGTGGAGCACTCCGACTACAAATCAGTAATGTTTTTTTTTACTGGTCCTTTGGGATCATCAAGCCCGTTCTATGTTGCTTTAAAGTAGAATATCGCTTAAGCCGATGCTAGGAGGCGTGAGAGGTGTTGCATCTTATAATAACTTTTCAAGAACAGACTCAATAAAACCGAATCTGCTACTTTTCTCTTTTGTTTGTATTTTGTTGCTTCCAGTTCAGTACGTATTAAGGACTCTGGTTAGCTTAAATCAATTGTGTGTGTACATATTGTCGCTAATATCCTGTCTTCAGCGCCCAAATTGACAAGACAGTGTAAATAAAAGTACATCTCATCAAAAATGAAATCCCTAATAATAAAGTCCACATTCAAAGAAATAAGCAAACGATACACTTAACTGTTGTTGTAAACATATATAAAAAATACATAATTAGAAGTGGAAAACATTCGTACCGACCATTAAACCAGAGAGACGAATGTTCATGTTCCTACCTCCCTCACAAGGTGGAATAATAGGGTCCCACGAAGTTGTCCGGTCATCGCACGAAGTAAACGTGTACCGAGGTGACAGACTATAGAGTGGTCAAGCATGAAGTGCGTTTCAATACTTTAAGGTCGTATCATTTTCTGATGTATTTCCTGATTAATTTAGTGAAAGTGATCAGGACACCCGTCAAACCCCTTTGGTTTCCGAAGTTGATATATCACATCTCTATAATATAAAGGTCTTGTTACTCGTATAACTGTTTCAGATTGGTGTTCTCCAGGCGTTTTCTTGTTGCGGCGATAGTACTTTTAGAAAGATCTATATAGTTTATGTTAACAAAAATTGCTGAAGTAGTTTACT
Organism: Cyrtodaria siliqua; assembly: GCA_037043455.1. NCBI lineage: Eukaryota > Metazoa > Mollusca > Bivalvia > Adapedonta > Hiatellidae > Cyrtodaria > Cyrtodaria siliqua. The sequence goes on along the minus strand of JAWPHD010018499.1, from coordinate 31,798 downwards.
TGTTATAGCTTGATTTCGATCACTGAAGTCCTTAGCATCCGTTACATGCTCTCGCAAAACGAATTGGCTTGGAAATCTAAAGACCATATGATATAGCACGAGCTACTTCCCCATCTAAATGTGGATAGTAAACGATGTTAAAGTTAAAGTCATCTCTCTTATCAGATATTTTGGCATGGATTCGAGAGATAAAGATCGAGGAATGCTGTTATGATATCCGAACTGTTGGATTTATTCAACGTAAGCTTTGGTTGACAAATATTACTGACGATATGAGCAAATAATAGATTATCAATACTGAGTACGTCATCTATATGCCGAGATTAATTAAACGCTAACAGGTGATAAACTAAATACAAAATCGCTTTCTTAACATTATAAAAACAAATCTGCTACACGTGGCGCACATTTAATAGCTATATGAATACCGATAATCTGGTGGCAAACAGCTTTTCCGTATCTTATTAAGATGTTATCTAACACTCTACAAACATTAGCGCAAGTCCACATGTTTTAAGAATCATTAGGGGCGTAAAGAAAAATGGTAATGTTTACACCGATTTCTCCGGGGATTTTGAACTAACAAAATCCAGAATTATCAAAAACGTTTTCACAATATTTGATAATATGTTCTTTAATCGCAGAAAGGCAGGAGATCAACAGTTTTGATACATTAGCATGATTAGTAGTGGTACCTGAATATGAATTTGGGAGTAAACGTGCTTTCTGTGGATTTTGTGTGAAATTCGGTACAGTACATAGAAGGGAGTTTATACTTAGAGGTTATTAATTAGGGTAGGTGTGCTTCTTTGTGATATTTGCCATATTAGGCCCGAGAGCTTTAGCTCGAGCCTCGTATGGCTATCTCGGGTTAATATCACAAAGAAGCACACCTATTCCAGTTAATGACCTTTTCATAACATGTGTAACCACAACAATATTAATTTGGATAGTAAATTGCACAAAGTAAAAATGCTTTTTATCTACTTATGCATTTTTTATTTAAATATGACTCTTTATTTAGATTGATGTTTATTCATAGATTTACAAGAATATAATAAACGTATAGCGAGCGCAAGCGAGCTTTACGGTAACGCGAGTAACAAAATACTCTGTGGAGAAAAACATGGTAAAAACGCAAAACAGTTAACTCCCTTGTTAAGGGGAGGTCACTCCTATTGTCGTTCCAAGCACAGTTTACTCCCATTTCCGTCTGGTACCCTGCTCAACTGTATTCGCTTTCACTTGGACAGGTTACCAGACAGTTAATGTGATAATTCTTCTGATGTGACGTCATAACGGCCAACGCGCCATTGGGTAAACATATGCCAGAGTGCTATCCCAAAAAAAAGTACGTTCTCTCTATAATCTACTTAGAAAGTATTCAAATAGTATCCTACATTACCAAACTATGTATTTAAGATTCACCTGTTTTATATTCTGAAAAATCGCATGAGCGTAGCATGTATAGGAAGGACCTGTGTCGGTCGAGTGGTTAGCATAATTCCCTCTCAATCCTTGTTGGGTCATATTTCGTGTTTTTCAAGCACACTCCGTCAGTAGTACTGTACAGTACTGTATCCAGCATACATGTTTTCGGGCAAGGTCTGTAGAAGTATGCCCTTTTTCGTGGGGGTGAGGGGGGTATAAAGCTGTATGTCCTATGCGCAGGGATTGTCATACGATATGTTTTTGTTGACAATAGAAAAGTACAGGCGGTTCAGTTTTGAGAGCGGGATGGTGCAGAGTATCACCCACCCCCGGGCCCAGATATTTTGCCAACATTATGTGTTGAACCCCCAAACATGTGTTTGTGTCCTGAAATGTTATAAACCTGGGACAACAAATAACCCATTAACATAGGAAAGTACTACTATTTTATTTATTGAAAAAGTCTTCAGCAAAAACAAAGCACACACTACACGCTATTACATTTTTAAAATTTTATGTTGCCCCAACCCCTCCAATATCTGAAGCCACCTAAATAACTGACAGGGGCGTAGCGTGGCCTGTTTTCAACATACTCCTAATACGAGGTGCGAAAAAGCCAAGTGAAGGAGGAACTGGGACTGAGGAGGTGTCCCCATCTTAGATGTGGGGCTCGGGGTGCCTCCCCCCGATTACTTTTATTTTTATCTCTGGACCAAAATGTTCAATGGTGCTCGTACAAGCGATATTTGTCAGGAATATGGACATTTTATGCTCGAAAAATAAAGTAGTAAGGTTCCACCCTTACTCCCTCTCCCTCAGCGTTACTCCCGGGATTAAAGGAGTATGCCACACTACGTCCCTGACTGAGACTGTAACATTTTAATGGCCCGTAATGCCTCCATTAACGTTCGATAACTCTTGACTCTTAAGCTATTAGGTCACAACTGCATGACACTTAGTCATGAAACGAACTAAAAGAAAGCCAGTAATCGCCAGTGTCCATGATTCATGGCTGTAAACAGACCTCGGATCGCCTATAGCTGAATGTAAGCAAGGAAAGAAAGTAAAAAAAAGCACAAAGGCGTTATATCAGTTAAAGCCTTAAAATCAACTAAAGAATAGTAGGTGTAATTCCTTTGACAAACTTCGGCATTTTTATTTAAAGTCAGACCATGATTATACTTTATATATCTTTCATGTTTTCAGTGTCTTTTTTGCCTAAGATAAGCTGTATGCCAAGACGTCCTGAAGAAAATAATAGATGTATCGACTCTCAATTGTTTATTGTTGTTTATAACTTAACTCTGCTTTAGGTAGAGCTCAGCATTAGTAACATGCAACAGATGGTTTGACAATCAACTTGAAACCGATTTTGGAAAAGATCATAGGCATAGAAACTGCGGGTTGGGTGGCCGCAATAGTCCGACATGAAAACTGTCTGTTGTGTGATGGGGGGGGGGGGGGGGGGGCATAGTCCGCCGACCGACATGAAAACTGTCTGTTGTGTGATGTGAGTGGGGTGGGGCTGTCAAAATAATTTGAGAAAACATGGTACGGGTTCACAAGAAGTACATTTTATACTGTATGTGGTAGGTTTTAGTCACCAATTGTGTGCGATTTGGGTTGGGGTTGAGATACGCTACCCTGACGGATAGCATGGAACAGAACTAATTGTTAACGCGATTACTGAAATATTTGCACAGTTTGACTTAAATTTAGAAATATCCATGTGGTAGAATCACATATAATTTGAGGTCCTTTTTTCAAAGTCATAACTTCTAAGCCGACGAAACTTACATTGCATAATTTATGTAGGAACGGATCCAGGTGGGTGGGGTTGGAACTTGCATATGAAATATTCATTTATAAAAAGCTTTTCTTTTTTTTTTTAGTTGTCAACAGTTTGTTTTTTAAATTTTCTCTCCCATCCCCACCCCAAATCTCAAATTCTGTATCCGCCCTATTATGTGTTGTTTAGCACTAAAATAATGATTACGTACAAGTTCAAAGTCTCACGTCAATGTTATGTAATTGATTAGCTCATTCCAATGTCTTAACAATTTCAGATAAGGAGTGTTTATATAGTTATCATGCGTATGGTGTGCACAAAAACAAACGTTAGGTTTTTTAAGACCTAAAGGTCAATTTCTTGTCCATAATTTATTTTAAGTTTTGGCCCATGACCCTTGGTGTTGAGCTCGCTATGAGGCAGTGCCTTATTCATATTATACCTCAATCGTAGGATGTGCCATTTGAAATAGACATTCTGTACCTTGTTCCCACTCCACTAATTCACCCCCTCAATTAAAATTACGCTGAAACGTTAAGTACTGGCTTTCTCAATTAGCAACCATTATAAACATAAAGGAAGAATGTCTTGCCATAATGTAATATTAATAGTAGGAAAATCGTCATAATGGTGACGTTGTTTTTCCCAGTGACGTTTTTAGTCCACGGTCTAGACTTCTTCAGATATTCTGTTTACGTTGAGCCTGTAGAAAAATGATGAAAAATGGCAATTTGGTTTCGCAAATATAATTTAAGGATAAAAAAGATTAGGAGAAGATGTATTATTACATTTATTGTTTCCTGTATAACTTGTATATGAAATGTAATTGAGACCCGAACGGCAGTACATATAATAGGTTGTTTGGCCTTTGATTCACTTTGTTTTCGTAATGGTCAAGGAAAACAGTTCTAAATGCATATTTAGTAGACTTCAGGTTGGATTTCCTCGAGCCGTTCAACATCTCAGAGCCTGTCACATTATTTTTTTCGCGTCATATTTTGCTTTAGACTGAATCGTTCTTGTTTTTCATTATTCCACAATTTCGTTAACGTACGTCCTTATCTTTGTATCGTCTTTTAAGGATCTTCCGAGTACATTATGGTAATCTTGACAGGGTAACGAGCATCCTGTGGCAGGCTGCCAATTTCAACCGTCGCAGTTGTCGTTGAATACACGTGCCAATGTATGACTGGTTCGTGTTGATTATTAAAACAAATATCTATAATTGCATGCTAAATGTATGTAACGCAGTCTAGATTTAAGATGGATTTTCAGCCCGCCATATGGTTTTTTGGCCCTTCATATGGAATTTTGGCCCGCCGTTTCACGCGATTTTCTAATATGACCGCATAGACAATGCCTGTATTACACGAAAAACAAGCCGTTTTTGTTACTTTATCATGTTTATATAGAAACACATTTTATTTTATTTCTATATATAGTAACACCTGTAATAAGTATACTTACTGTTTATATAAGTAGATACAAAAGTCAGCACAGAAAATATATTCAAGGACCATAGCCAACCAAAGGCACGCTACCGCCTTGGAACGGTCAGTGTCAAAAAAAAGACTGGTGGTGTGGGCTGGGCTGGGGGAGTTAAATCAGGTTCTAGGATGCACACAACCTCAATTTTACCCCAGTGTCATCCCATTAAAATTTGACGCCAGTTTATATTATCTAACAAACATGGCAACATTAATAGGCAATATAAGTATAACACATAAATGAACATGTATACATGAATATAAAAACAAACGTATAGAAAGCCTCACTGCAAGAACTCATTGATTTGGCAGAAGCCACAGCATCAGGAGAAGAAACCGTTAAGGGTACCATACGATTTAAGACCTATAAGTAGCCTTCATTATTTATTTACACTGTTTACTTTGTTCAATTTGAGTATGTATGGTTTCAGCAAACAAACAGACACATCTTTTATTTTGGCATTAAGGAAATAACATGTTTGAAGCTTTTTTAAAGGTATATGCGGCAATCTTTAAGAAGCAGATCTTCAGGGAAGGCAGAGGGGCAGAACCCCACCCCCCCCCCCCCCCACCTTCCCCCCACTAAATGTATGTTCATTTTATCATTTTTTGTTCATGTTCATTAAAGGTCTTCATCATGACCCCTGCATTGTTTCATCTCGCTCACATCACTAGAGCAGTGACAGAACAAAATAAACTTGGCTCCAGCGTAAATGGAGTGTCTACAATAGTATTTCCAGCAACTCTGCCGTTCAGGGTGAGAAGGTTCTAGGCCCAGTCTCCATATTTTTATCGATGTAAATAATGGAGGATGAGCCTGGTATGTTCATTCCTGTTAGGCGTCATATAACCTTTCTTGTGTTTGTGCGCCTTAAAATGATATATAGGGTCCTATAGAAACCACAGCGTCCGAACGCAATGACATCATAGGTCCGCACTGTACTGCAAACAAGGACTACAAACTACAATGAAAGAGACAAAAAACAGCAGAAAGGGTGGTGAAGACAGGGTTACCGACTTGGAACGGTCAGTAGGCAATAAGGCCTTCTGGTTAGCTTGAATCGATTTTATATGCGCATAATCCTCGCTATTATCCAGTCTTCAGCGCCCAAATAGACAAGACAGTGTAAACAAAACTGCATCCCATCAAAAGGAATTCTCTAACAATAAAGTCCACATCCAGAGAAACTAACAAAAGATACACATACAAAATAATAAACATCTCAGGATGGATCCAGAATCGTACTGAACAACCATAGTAGTTGCAGCTAAAGAGTAAACCAATCTAGGGTACGACCAGAAAACCCGAGGGACGAAAGCTCATGCACCCACCTCCCTTAGTTGGGGTTTCAGTAGGTACAATCATAGAGTCCCAAGAGGTAGTCCAGTCATCGCACAAGTGAAAAGTGAAGCGTAATGACTGACTGTAGAGGGGTCAATCACTAAACATGCAGTGCGCTGTAAAACCAAAGTGTAATATCCTTTTCTGACGAACTTCCTGATTAAATTTGTAAAGCGGTCAGGAAACCCGTCAGACCCCTTTAACTTACGAAGTTTATAGACCACATCTCCAGAAAATGAGGGTTGTGATATGCCTAGTCGCAGAAGTGTTTTAAGGTTGGTGTTGTACTTTTCCAGCAGGCCCTCGTTGCGGCGGTAGAATTTAGAGAAAGATCTACGTAGTTTGTGATAACGAAAACCCTGCTGAAGAAGTTTACTTGTAATAACTTGATTTCGATCATTGAAGTCTATAACATCATTACACGCTCTAGCAAATCGAATTAGCTGGGAGATATACACCCCATATGAGATAGCACGAGGTACATCTCCATCCAGGTGTGGATAGTTAACGATGTTAAAATTGAAATCATCTCTCTTATCATAGATTTTAGTATGAATACAATCATTTGAAATCTAGAGATGAAGATCGAGAAATGCTGCTACTGTATCCGAACTGTTGGCTTTATTCAACGTGAGCTCTGGTGAATAAATGTTAGTAACCATATGAGCAAATAACGGATTATCAATATTGAGTATGTCATCAAGATACCGAGAAGTATTATTAAAGGCATCAATAATTTCACCCTGGCTAACAGGTGACAAACTCCAATTTAGTTCAAAAATATTAATAAAACTAGTACCTCAATTTACTAGTCCATTATCTTGACTTATTCAGCATATTTAATAATGCATCAACATGTTAGTTTAGGCCTTATGAACACAAGAATATTTCTAGTATTCATGTTCATTAAATAATAAGAGACAGATAATGGTGGTTAGTAAATTACAAAACATCCTTAAAGGATGTCTTTACTATATTTTCAGCCTAAATGATTGATCTATTAAAAAAGTATCAGGTCTATACAAATAAGTGTTAAGAAATATAAGTTGCGGAGTGCGTGGTTCAGTGGTAGAGCGCCGGACTATGGAAGACGGATACGGCCATTTCGACTTTGCGACTTCGCGACTTTTCGTCCTGTTAATACAAGGCGAAAAATCGAAGGCGAAAAGTCGCCAACACGGAAAGTCGAAGGCGAACAGTCGCAAACACGCCGTTTTGGACGAAATTTCGACTCGCAAAGTCGACAATCCGATATTGTAAAATTTCGACTTTTTTACCACGAAATTTCGTCCAAAACGGCGGGTTTGCGACTTTTCGCCTTCGACTTTTCGGGTCGGCGACTTTTCGCCTTGTGGAAAGGGTTATTAACAAGGCGAAAACTCGGAGGCGAAAAAGTCGAAATGGCCGCATCCGTCTTCCATAAATTACTATTGCAAGTGAGTCAACAAACGGGATATAAATCTAAAAGTCGAAAAGTCGCCAACCCGAAAAGTCGAAGGCGAAAAGTCGCCGACCCGAAAAGTCGAAGGCAAAAAGTCGCAAACCCGCCGTTTTGGACGAAATTTCGTGGCGAAAAGTCGAAATTTTATACTATCGGATTGGCGACTTTGCGAGTCGAAATTTCGTCCGAAACGGCGGGTTGGCGTCTTTTTGCCTTAGACTTTTCGGGTTGACGACTTTTCGTGTTGGCGACTTTTCGCCTTCGACTTTTCGCGTTGTATTAACAGGGCGAAAAGTCGCGAAGTCGCGAAGTCGAAATGGCCGTATCCGTCTTCCATACCGGACTTCAGATCGAAAGGTCATGGATTCGATCCTCACCATGGCCATGTTATTTATCCTTCAGCAAGATAATTAATCCACATTGCTTCGTACAGGTTCTACCCAGGGAACCTGCACATAACCTTCGTAAGTGGGTGTTGCAGTATTAATAAATAGATAGATAGATAATTCTGTTTAACCGTATTCATATTCATTTTAGATGTGTTGCTTACCATCTTTCTGACCATCACACACGTTTATGCCGAGTTGAGACTATAAGATATATTAGCACTGTTAAATGGCTTGTAATTAATAAATTCATGTATATGCGGTAAGATATTGGTCACGAGGCCGATTTCGACATAAAGCCCGATTAATGACAGTTAGAGTGTCGAAAATATAACTTGAACATGTTTTCGATCGTCGAAACCGTCGCTGCCTAGCACTTTATTGATGTTGTACGGTGTTAGAGATCACGTTTGCAAAAAGTGTTGCAAGAAACGCACAAGTTCGTGTTTAAAGCTTTCTTCAATACATCATTGCATAGAAACTTTAATCCTATATGATGGATGTATCAATCAATCGAGAACATTAACGACTGTTAGCTTTATCTGACAAGCGTCTGCATCTTTGATCGTGCAAATACAACATGATATAAAGTGTGCTTCAGGAACCTTACAACAAATATAGTATGCAATATGTTCTTGAAATCAAACAATGTGAGTAATAAACAAATACTCAGCCTTCGTGAAAATGAATCTGTTAATCAATTGACTTTTTAAATATTGGGTTCTGCTCAACCCGGGGCTAGAGGGCGTGAACGGTAGCAAGCACGTTTCACTACCGTTCGTGAACAGTATCAATCAAACCGAGACTGCAATATTGTTTGTATTTATCGTGTTCGACTATTTCCAAATTTCTCTTTTCATACTTTTTACTTCACTGAAAATGTATGCAGGACAAATATTCATCGCATTACAATGCAAATTATTACGTGTAGAAAAGACATTGGGCTTTATAATATGTGTCTTAAAAGGTAGTCACACTTAACCTGAGGTGATTAAATCGAGTTTATTTAGATTGTGTGTGTTTTGAAAATAGTCAAAAGCTCAATTGCGATGAATATATTTATTATTTTTTCCACAAACATGCTGATAGTTTGTCGACCCTGCAGTATCGTCTTTTCATATGTATATCACGGTATGTTTCTAGTGTCTCAATGCTTGGGAAAATAAACACATAAATCACAAGTGAAACGTAAGATACTGAGAAATAGTTTAGAAAAAACGAGTGCCATGAATTGCAGGATAGATACAGGTGAAAGAGTGGAAAGTGTCTAATTAGCAAAACTGTGTAGTATTTATATTGAAGAAACGCAATAAATTGACTATAAACTCAGTCCTAAGTAGAAAAATAACAGGTCAGCAGTTTAATAATCTCTATATAAATCGACCAGCCAAATTATTCGTTTAACATCGGCTGCTCCTGATATGCCTAAAATGTTTTAGAGGTATGAATTCTCTAGACACGGCGTTTTCTTTACTTTTGTGTGGTTAGTGCAATCGATCGTCATCACACATATTCCGTTTGAATATATTAATGGTCAACTTCTATATATTTTGTCGAGTTAATGTGCATTTTGGCACCATATTGAACACGTCATTGAAAACAATTATTATCAATCAGATAACGGCTGTTTATTCACTGCGTTTTCGGAACTGATAGCCGCCATCGCTTTTTCATAAAACAAATAATGACACGCGTTTCTATATTATTTTTCTTGCAATTCGTATTCACAAGCCGATTTGTCAAATGCATTTAAATATTACACCACTGTTACATGAAATATGAAATATCTTAGCATTACCTGTCTTCATTAATTCGACCAATTTTACTATGAATTAAAAATAGGGTTGCCGCTTTATAATGTCTTTGTATAATGAATACTAAGTATGTGTTTGTTGCTTCCAAGGGATCCCCGTTACAGTATATATTGACATTCACACTAGCATTTGTTTATTGCTGTGTGACGGCCGTACAAATTCACCCCGACTACATATCAGTAGTGCTATTACTTACTGGTCCCTTGGGATCATCAAGCCCGATCTTTGTGGTTTTAAGTATAGTATGACTTAAGCCGGTGCTTGGAGGCCTGTGAGGCGTTGCACTTAACATTACCTCTCATGAACAGACTCAATAAACCGAGTCTGCTACTTGTATCTCTTGTTTGTGTTTGTTGCTTACAAGGGAACCCCTTTCAGTATTTATTTGTAAGGTTTAAAGTTCCACCAGTACATTAATCAAGAGAAAAAGACAGGGTTGGCCATTATGGTGTTGATTATTTTGTGTGCGTGGTTTGTTATTTAGGGATCTCTGTTAAATTTCGTCCAAAGGACACTAAAAGAATTAACGCGCAGATGTCTACTCTTGAAGTTAGGATAGTTTCAATTCCAGGTGGAGGGTTGAACTGGTGTAAAATATTGCATCGTTTTTGTGTTCAATCTCAAATCCTTTATCTGTCCATGCATATTGCGTAAGAGCATGTGACCACTTCGGGATGTAATATGTCCAAATATGCCATCAGTTTTAAAGAAGACATTTCCAAAAAGTCGCTTAAGTAAATATGAAATTGAACTTTAAACACAAGTGTTATGTGTCCTCTGACATCAGTACCACCTATATATCACCTAAAAGTTACGTTCAATCTTCAACCTTCAACGTTTGTATTGCAGGATTGTGATCCAGGGCCCTGTTTTATTATAAATCTTACGATTAGTCTCAAATTTTAAAATCGTTCCTTTTATCACCTAAACATTCAATGTAGACACGTATGTGTGCACGTAGTGCAAACAGATCACATGTATAAGAAAATGAAATGAAATCACGTTTATTTGAAAAGTGTAGCTAAGCATTTAAGCAATTGATTTACGATCAAAGTCGTCGTAAGTTGTTTCATAAAACGGGCCCTGATGTTTTACAGTGTTTGTCTAATGGCTATTAAGTGGTCCTGTGTCTAACAAAGAAATTGCAAAACTAAGTGGATTTTATTAAATACTTTGTTAACTCGGTGATTGCTGACAAAGGATTTGTAATATGCCAAGAATTAAGGGAACTAGGAATATGTTTTGACAGACTACAGTTATCATCATGTTGGAAGCCAGATGTCTGTCTCCGATACATATTTAACTCTTAAATAGCCATGATTTAGTGAGATGGATAGTAAAAATAAATCCATTTAAATGTTGTCGATACATATTCCAACATCTGCTTTTAAAGCATTATGGGTATGTTTGATGGCATTTATTTCTGCCCTGGGATTTATTTGTGAAAGACCAATAACGATGTTGAAGTTTACTAGACAACTTGAGTATCGCGTCCACAAACTTGTCTCAAAATGTTTGATTTAAGTACTTCAAAATTCGCTTCTTTTTATTCCGGAAGTCCGAAAAAAATAACGTTGATAAGAAATACACAACGTTTCAGGAAAAACATGAGGTTCCGCGATTTTATTCATATACTGAGCCAAACAGCTAACGCACCAGTAGACAATACCTTTAATGTATGAACTTATTATATGGCGAATGGTACCGTTAGAGACAGGTGCTTTGAATGCTTATTTTTACAGTCGTTATTGACAAGATATTTGTCTCGTTCAGGATGAAATTTGTTTTGATTTATTGATTGTTATTAGTGAGATATTAAAGGGAGTACATCAGGATTTTTCTAGAAATATCTTAAATTATAAAAATGTTCTAATTCATGATAAAACACTTATATCCATCAAAATATGATGTTCGAACCATATTGTTAAGGTTTAAACTTCGAATACACCATATAGCTAGGACGAAATCGGGCATAAAATGCTGAAATTAACCCTGGTGCGTAACCTAGGATAGCAAGTATTATTGTACAGAATGAATTTCCTTGTGACTAAGGGGTCATTTTTAGGATCATTCATTATGTTTAGGCGTCTCTCCCTAGATCTTCACTACGTGCACGTCGTGGAGAGGGCACTGCCGATATTCAATACCTGAGAACTTGTCATTCTCAGGTTTGAATTGAATATCGGTTGACTAAATGTGAAGGTGTCTCCTGCGTCCCATCACAGCACACATCATCTGATGTCTACAGATCCTGGAAGTCAGAAGTCCGCGGGCCGGAGCCGGAGTCTAGATATCAGGGACGCAACCATAATCCCGGATATCGAAGCGAATGTCGAGGCCTACATTCGACAGAAGACCAAAGGTGACAGGACGTCGGGCGGTGTGTGCGGCGCAGGGGTCATACTTTGATGGGTTTGGCCCTAAGTAAGACCGTCACCAAATCGTAGAGGATGTAGGACACCGTAGCGGATGTAGACCACCACGCCAGCAGCAGACCACCACGCCAGACCATTCCAGACCACTTCACCGCCGCAGCGAGAACTACACAGAGCGAAAGCGACAACCATCTACATACACACAACAGAAGCGACAACCACAGCAGCAGCACCAGATCAACCAACACACTCATCTAGAGAAGTCCAGACTCTATTGTGCCCATAGCGACCAGGGTTCTCCAGGCGTTTTAGTTGGCGGAGGGACTTAAAAACTTAGAATTAACAACAACAAAATGTTTAGGCGCTTTAAAATAGAAAATATCATTATTTGTCAATTTTAAGTCGGATCCCTAGACCCCCTTGAAAAGCCTGATGTACTCCCTTTAAAGGTATTGTCTACTGGTGCGTTAGCTGTTTGGTTCAGTATATACAAGGGCCGTTAAATTATAACGTGGACAATTTTAATCGTTATTATACTTTTATAAATCAAGTCAATTAAATTATATGGCTATAAAGGTTTATATATTCACTTTCATATTAGTAAAAATTATTTGAAACAAATTTCAAGAAATACGAGTTTGTACAACCCCACTGTAGCCGCAAAGGAGCACGTCATTTGTGTGATATGGCGTCGTCTTGAAAACTAACAACAACATAAATTTATAAATGATGAAAAATGCTAGAAATAACAAACGCAATTGTTATTTAATTAGATTTTTGTATTTTCATGGTTTGCATTAAATAAATATTTTACATCATTGTTGGATAATCTCATTTTATAAGTACATCACAGCTGCGGAAAGAGATCATTCAAATTCGATCGAGTTTAGCATACATATTCAACATTTAGAGTCCAAATAGCAAAGTTATTCCAAAAGACATGTTTATTGAATATATATCGGTATTCCTAATTTATTAACATATATTTTTTGAAGAACAAATGTAAGATTATAAGAAATTTATTTTTTTGTATTTTTGTTTTTGTTTTATTAGAAGTTCATATTATTTAATATTCTATTAACTTTTTAGTGCTCCGTGATTTTTTTTGACGTCGTCAATTTCAACTTAAAAGCAATTAAGTGTTCGCCTACTTATTTATATCTATCATAGTTCTTCTTGTTGAATATGCAATACATTTCATAAGTGTAATGTTGGAAGACCAGTGTCAATGCTATTGTAGATTTTGTGTGTTTTTGCCGACGATTTTTCTTTTATTTTGCCATTCCCTAAAGGTAGTTATAAAATAAAGACGTCACATATTGGACTGCTCCGTAGTTGGGTCTCTAGCCCTATTATATCATTCATTGCAACGTAGTTAGACATGTGATAGATTTGTTGTTTAAATCATTTGATTTCTTATGAGTTGGATTACAACATGTATGAATCTTAAAAGTTTACGTCAATAAATGAGTGCGATATCGAAAAAGTGCACGTATTATTTGAACAGTCCTGGAATAGTCCAGGTGATAAATAACCTTTCTCACATTTACCTCAAGATTATCGCATCAGCACTCAGTCTGACTGCTTCTGCATCCGATGCCTTAACATCATGCATGTGTCCGTATGTGAAATCATTAATATTCTTTTTTCAATCCTTTTTGTACATTCTGTTTTTCATTTGGAGAAACAAACTGAATATGTCAAAAGTACTAGCGGTACCATTGTTATGAAGTGTTTGATTTGACTCGGCGACCCCGTGTATGAAAGGTTAACATTCCGCCCCTAAGCCACGAAGGTTGTGTAAAAGGGTACACAACAGTAAAATACTTATTTTGGGTAATATACAGCGTTATCTATTTATAAAAATATATACAATTATATAAATACATGTACAGTGCTTTTAAAAATGATAACAAGCAAAACAAAAATTCTAACACACCTCTCTTTCGTGGTACGCTTCATGAGATAAAGTGTAAGCGCCCTAGATCGTTTTATTTGTATATGCGTCAATAACACCAATATTTATGTTGTATGAGTTTAGCAATAACTATATACAAAGTATATACAAAGGAAATATTTAGAAAGTATCAAATACAGCAATTTAGACTGGTTTTAATTATATTTAGTTGTCCATTGAGTATGTAATTTCAATCTAACTAAACAATCAATTTAACAATAACGTTTGCTGATGTTTACTATCGAAGATACATATCATAAATAGGTTGTTAAACCAATAAACCACATGCAAATAGGCACACAAAATATTCTGTGAACATTGATATAATGTTAATTAAGTTTCATTAATTCAGTAATTAAACCTCGTAAATATTAGGATATGGACTGTTGGTATTGTGTATTAAACAAACTAGACGATATTCCCGCAGCGCTAACATTAGTATCCAGTTATTAAAAAAATCATAGTTTAATGGGGGTGTACCAGGCTTTTTATTGAAAAATCTAAATAAAAATGTCATATTAATCAAGGCATGGTGTTAGTATCCAGTTGTGTCAGGTCTAAAATTTGAATTCACCATAGATGTTGAACGACATCGGGCGTAAACCTATAGTGCCTTATAGCTAGCTGCCTGTTTGTTTAAGAAATAGAACATCGTTTACTGTGAATTATCGTTTAATATATCACGGTTTGGAGTTCAATTGTAAACAATAATTTCACGTGAAATTATTGTTTACAGTTGAACGACAAACCGTGATATATTATAGATAATTCACCGTAAACGATGTTCTATTTCTATTCTAATATCCCTAAAATGTGAAAATAACGCACGCATCTAAAATCTTTCGCACTGCTTTGCTTACTCTCCTAACGTTGCATACGTTACACTGCGCAATGCGCATTGCGCAATATCCTAACGTTGCAAAAATTACGGTGATATATCGTTCAATATAACGAGATATTTTAAACTAGGCTATATAGTGCGGGTTTATAAGAATAGAGAATATAACCTGGCGAAGATATCTTTATTTACCCTGTCCCGTTTTATTGGAATGACAATAAGGTCCGAGTGAGGTTTGGTTCACCCTAGAACATGGTTTAAACTCCCAGCGACTTTTTTGATACGGTCCGTTTCAAGGCGGTAGCCCTATTGTCAACCATTTTATGTTTGTTATGTCATATCTTGCCATTTTATTTATGCTTATGTGTCAGCCTTTTAGCATAGAAAACTATTTGTCGGTTTTAATCAACCTCATTACATTACATTGCTGTAAACATCATAACTTTGAGAAGAAGTGAACAATTTGACATACAGGAGAAATTCCAGAAAATCAGCAATTAACAAAATGACTGTAATCTTGAGTTTTCCCATTCAAATCCATGCATGTAGCAATTTTGGTTTTGACTTCGAGGAAGTGCGGTAAATGTTCATACACAGGTATCACTATTTTATTTATGCATACATTTTGTATATTTTAAAACTTGCACTGCTACTTTTGTCATATATAAACTTCTTTTGGAATAGTTGTGCACTTCTTTTAATGAGTATAGATTAATCAATTGAGGAATTAGTTTTAATGATGATCTTCAAACCTTCAAGACGCGGGCCCCTTTGAATTGTTACGGGAGGCCGTTGCACTATCTTCTTATTAATTTATAAACATAATACACAAACTTAAGAAATTACCGAGTCCAGAGCATTCCGAAGTTGACATAATCCTGTAGTAATAAATGTCAAATATATATTCTTTCCATTATATAGTACGCGTCAGGAATCCAATGATATCTCGGAGAAATAGTAGGATGTTTGAGATTTCCATATATAACCTGTAATTGTCATGGTATGTTCTCGTATGGCGACCTTTATTGATTCTGTTTCAAGGATAGTGACCCAAGGATAGTGACTGGAATTACCACTATTTAGACACTGTTTCTCAATTTGGGTTCATTAGTCTAATATACTCCGTATTAGGTATGAAATATTGATGGGCATGACTGATTATCAGTCGGTTTGCACCACTTACATGTACAAGAAGAAACTGATGCAAAGCATCAGGGCGGCGCATAATGTTTTCAAAAGGAGGAAACAAACATGTGTATTTATTTGCAAATTTGTATTATATAAAACAAAAATGAAGAAATATTTTAAAGAGTATAAAAAGTTATATGGCAACAGTAAGCAATAGTAACTAGATAATAAAGGCACACACTTAAAGATATCAAAACATACTTAAGTGTTTGCATTTATTGCTGATGATATATTTCTAGAATGTTATGAAGATTTTTATAATGTTGAGGTAGTTTGAATTAAGTAAAATAAATATCGAAAAAAGAAGCTGATATGATCAGTAAAATGTGTACTATGACAAATGGCTGGGGTAGGTGGACATGTATTCGGAAGAAGTGGTTTGTAGTGGTAAGATATCATACAGTTTGTTTTTTGAATGTTTGACACTTATTTTTGTCAAAGGTGTGTGCCACTTAGGGCTGATCATGAGATTTTCCTGAGTGAAAACCAGTATTGCATGGCCTGCGTCAGGAAATAGCATGCTCAAGCAAAGTTTCAAAGCTGTATCTGTTATAGTTACTATAAGAAGCGCACCTTCACATAAAACTTAACCAAATACGCCGACGCCGATCAAGGGATGACAATAAGTCGTATTTTTTTCCAAAACATACTGGCTAAAAAGTGGACCTTAACGGAAAACTTAACCTATATACTAAGTTCAAAAAGGGGAATAACGTTTGCAGGAAGCAGCACAGAGTAATGAAACCTGATATGCTGAGTCATGTTATGATGTAGAAAAACTTTTTAAAGTTTTAAAGTTGTAGCTATAATAGTTACTTAATATATGGACCTATGACATAGCGCCAGTTTCAATACAGCAATTTCAATACAACAACACGATCATATGGCCAGACTTTTACCCACAACATTTTGGCCAGTCTTTTACCCCCAACATTTTTAATCACATGCTCCTCCATATATCACGTGCTCCTCCATATGCAGCATCAAAAAGCAAATACAAATATAGGCTGCGCGCTCAAGGCGCGCCGCCAATTAGTAAATTACGTGCTAGTTATTTGTATTAAAGGGTGTACATCAGCTTTTCGTTGAGTCCGACTTATAAAACTGACAAATTATTACATTTTCTATTCTATAGTGTCATAACGTAATGAATAAGGCAAAACGTGAATCCTTTAGTACAAGAAAATGTATTTTGCACAGTAATAGGTGCTAATCTATGTTATGCACCAGGTTTGAGCATTTTACGTCCGATTTAGGTCAAAATGTACGATGAATTCAGATTTAAGGCATAACCAACACGGTGCTATATTTTGATTGATATGGCATTGTTATCATGATTGGGATATTTTTAAAATTTTGATTTGTTTTGCAAAAGCCGGATGTAACCTCTTTAAAGAGAAACGTTATTATTCTAACTGTATATTATGTTTTTGTTTTTTGTGTGTTCATCTTTTCAGTATCGAAAAAGATTGGTCTGCCATGATGCAGGGAAAGTGCCAATAAGTCTGTATGGTGAGATAGACATTTTTGATAGCTAGGACAAATAACTAGAAACGTTATTAATGGGTTTTAACTCAGTTCCAGAATAAAGTGTATTCAGTGGCGGGATTGATTAAACAATGTGTCTTATATATATATGAGGACACTCTCAGAGCGTCAAATTGAATGTTGTTTAACGACTCATCAACACAGAAATCCGAAAACAGAATTCAAAAACGGGTCCTTTTATTGCAAGTCCATCATATTATATATCCACTAGGCCACACCAGCACCTCCAAAGCTATGAAACATTGAGTGTTGTGCTAGCTTTTCAAATGACTCATTCAACCTTTAATCTACTGAACAAGAATAAAATAATGATTGTATTACGATGCTTTAAAATACGCTGAGAAATCAAGTACCTTTCATGTTAATCTGAATGTAACAAATCACTATATCAGCGGTCTGATTTCAGCAAAGCATTGAGAGAAAGTAATTGGTAAAGAAGCTGGCAAGTGTCTGATAACATGGAGTCATGGAGTCGCCCAGTCTTTTGTCAGTAGATTTGACACAATTCCTGACAATTTTAAAATAAATTATTGCATCAGCAGACTTACATTTAACATCGGAAGACAAAAAGAAATATAAAAAGAGATCGGACAGGGAAAGTAGCATTCAAGGAGGACAGTCAACCACAAAACACAGAAACAAACATGGAAACAGACAAACAAGAAGGCAAAAGTAATAATAAAAGTAAACGACATCACAAACACAAAAGGGTTGACAATAGGGCTACCGCCTTGGAACGGTCAGTGGCAAAGTAGGCCACTGTGGGTTTAAACCGGTTCTAGGGTGCACCAAACCTCACACTTACCCTACTGTCATCCCATTAAAACAGGACAGTACTCCGATACATAGGACCGCCTGGATTAAGTCCCCATCCGACGGACGAGGCTAAGGGAAAGTGTTTTGTCCACTAAGAGAGATGGAACTAAATAAATAGAAGTCTCTGTTTACACTACCCTGTCTGATACTTTTATATCTCTTGAATTCATTATCCTCTCTCAACTAAATGTGGTCATAAGCTTTATTACATGATTATCTACAGGGCTGTATACGTAATGTCGGTTCCTGTAATGTCCGGGCTCCCATGGGATCCAAATCGTGATAGCTCGTTAACCAAT
The DNA here is from genome assembly GCA_037043455.1 of Cyrtodaria siliqua. Lineage (NCBI taxonomy): Eukaryota > Metazoa > Mollusca > Bivalvia > Adapedonta > Hiatellidae > Cyrtodaria > Cyrtodaria siliqua. The sequence goes on along the minus strand of JAWPHD010018499.1, from coordinate 13,087 downwards.
TTTACATCGAATTTATCGTGTAGGCTGTGTTTAAAGGTCATATATACAAGGGTTTCCTTATAGTTTTTCTAGAGGGATTGAGAACAGATTTGGTATTCTATAAATGTAAGACTCCTACGAAACCCGAAATGTAATGGCACCTCAAATGTGCAATAAAAGCAGATCAATGTGTGCGTGTCATCTGCTTTAAGTACCTATATTTCGTAAATGAATTGTCTCAACTCAGCAAAATGTTGATGCGTGAATAATTTAGGCTCAAATGACGTATGCGCTTCCCCATAGATTCCAATATTGCAATATTGTTTGTTAACTTAAAGTAAGCTTCCAGTCTGATGTTACTGACCGTATTATATACATTTATTCTTAGCTCAATCATATTGGGGTATGTTCTGACCAAACCCCCACCTCAAATACGAACCATTTGATTATACATTCGTGTTTCTATGTTGTTTTACTTATTTTACACAATAACTATGCATCAATCCCCTATCCCCGATGGGTTGTAAGTAACTGGGGAGTGGGTGCACCATTCAAATTGTTTTTGATTTTGTTTAGCTGAGGAGTTGGGTAGGACCAGGGGTAGTAAGTGCCTATTTTTACTTTTAGTAATGCGTGTTGTTAGTTTTGTTTATTCGCACACCTGTCACACCCTCCCCTCAAGCACATATACGCAAATCATTGATTGTTTATAAAAGAAGCGGGAGAACCAGTTGGGTGTACACTTTTCAAAACTGCTAACTACACCGCTCACGTTTTGGGTTATATATATCGATGGGTTGAATGTTTTTCAATAAAATAAAAAGGAAATACCAATTCAATCATTTTTACATCATTTCATTTTATTTTTTTCATGGGCAATGCTAGAACTAAACCACAATAAGCAATTACAAACGACCCATGTAAACACTAAAGTCACACTTTTCCCATATCTACATGTTTGTAATTGCTTATTGTGGTTTAGTTCTAGCATTGCCCATGAAAAAAATAAAATGAAATGATGTAAAAATGATTGAATTGGTATTTCCTATGTAGATATGGGAAAAGTGTGACTTTAGTGTTTACATGGGTCGTTTGTAATTGCTTATTGTGGTTTAGTTCTAGCATTGCCCATGAAAAAAATAAAATGAAATGATGTAAAAATGATTGAATTGGTATTTCCTTTTTATTTTATTGAAAAACATTCAACCCATCGATATATATAACCCAAAACGTGAGCGGTGTAGTTAGCAGTTTTGAGAAGTGTATGTCGGGGAGCTCTAATTTATTTTAATATTTATTACATGTATCTGTGTTACATCACAAAAACTGCCAACCCATACATTCTATTTAACAATATTTTCTATGTCTCTAAGTACCTAAAGCATATGTGTGTATCTGTTTGTTTCTCTCGAATAAAATTAATAGTCGAGCTGTGCTCTCGAATATATTGTTATCTTGCCAATCAAAAATAAAAGGGTTATTTGAGATTCAAATACATGGTGCCCTACTTCTAAATAAATAGGGACAAGCATTCCCAAATTCATAAGGAAGTACGCATAAATATATCGGCGACACAACCCTACGTCGAAATCCACTGGGTAAAATCGACAATTTTTTTGGTGGGAACTCGTGTGCGCTTATCTTATTATATTAAATTGACAAGGCTTTAATACCAGGGTTTTAAAACTACTTCTGCTTTTATGAAGGAAGTGGAAATAATCGTTTAATCGCATTTATTATATAGAATGACCGTAATATTGATAAATGTTAGAGACAGAGGATTCGACACAGTATCGAGCCTTTGGTATAAATAAGTGTCCCAACAAACATGGCATAACTTATAAATAAACTGTTTGTAGTTTACATGAATTAAAAAGGACTACTATGCGAAAATTGATATATGTTAGATAAACGATAGAGAGAACATTTTACATGGTAAAGAGAGCCAGTTTCTTGCAAATGAGAACATTTAACGGACATGAACTAAAACAACGTTAGCTTTGTTTTCTGTATAACTAGAAAGCTACTCCAGCATGTCTACCGTTACCATAATATTCGAAAAACCTTTGTAAAATTGCATTATCGTATTCTATTAATAGCGTTTTCTATTAAAATATAAAAGTAATTTAAGACCTCTTCTGTGACAAGAACTATCACAACCTGACTTCAATGGTGATGTGATTTACAAACTTCGTATGATCCTTGGTAATAAGCACTGTCATACAATCATTATGAAACATGTTAAAAAGTTTATCGAAAGAGGTTATGACTATCATTTCGCAATGCACTGCATGCTTAGTGGTTGACCCATTTACAGATCGCCATTATGATATACTCTTTGATTGTGCGATGACCACACAGATTGTGGGTCCTATGATGACGTCTACCTCAATCCTTATAAGACGGTAGCGCTTGATGTTTTTCTTAAATCTTGTCTTGTCGTACCTTTAACGGTGTGTTCTCTTGTTACTTTGGCTTCTGCCAAGTCACGGAGTACTTACTTTGTGGCTTTCTAGGCTTTTTTTGTAATATATATCCATGATCATGTATGTGTTTTGCTTATATTGCCTATTAATTCTGCCTTGTTTGTTAGAGATTATTACCTGGCGGGGATATCTTTATTTACACTGTCCCGTTTATTGGGATGACACTAGGGTAAGAGAAAGATTTGGTTCACCTAGAACCCGGTTTAACCATCCCCCCCCCCCCGACAATTTTTGTCACTGACCGTTCCAAGGCGGTAGGCTAATTGTTAACCCTTTTATGTTTGTGACGTCATATCATGCCTTTCTTTTCATCTTTGTAATTGTTGTTTGTATTCGCTGTGTGTTTCTTGTTGAGTGTGATCCTTTAATGCTACATTTTCTGTTCGATGTTTATATCTACTTTTTTTGTTTTTTACAATAAATACGAAACGCCTTTTACTTAATAATGTTCGAACAAAATCATTGTTGATGGTGCGTATAACAGCGTTGATGTGGCCTTTAAGAACAACTAACATGCGTGCGACCTGACTTACAATGCCGAGTCGGAAAATAGAACAAGCAAATGCACGAAGATGCCACCTGTTTGTTTGATTTGTTTGAATGGTATTTAACGTCATTTTTAGCACATGCTGTGCCATATATGATGGTCGACTTTTTATTGTGGTAGGGGCGGGCCATCTCAATCTTCCTGGGTAGAACCAGCACTGTATACCTCCAACCATCCATACGAATCGATACTTTATCACTTGACAATTCGAGCTCCCACTGGGGTTTGATCCAGCAGCGGCGAGAGGCGAGATAGTAGACAGTTTTAGACGACTTTTACTGGTTATTAAATGTTTCTGTTTCTTGTTAAGTTGTTTTGCGTTTCAGTACCTCCTGTTCAATGCAATATAAGTGTCCGGTATTTGTCCATTGTTTATACATGCAAGTCGGGTCAGTCAATATTTTGTTGTCATATGCATGTTTACGTCAATGTGGTCGAGTGATCTGACTGGGTATGAATTACCTTCAACTTTTTGAAATATGAATTCCCGCATGTTAGAGACACGTTCGCTCTACGCCATCTTGAACAGTCGCCATCTATAGAGAGTGTTATATTTGCATTTGCATACATTGTAACTGATTATATATAGCCTTAGATGGATGATACATATTTAGATATTCATTATTGTAAATACTTATTTATATGTAGATAGGTCACCTAATAAAAGAAGTGAAGAAAACCCTGTTATTAGATTTATCGTTACAAGAGACAACCCCAGCTATCATCAATTCAAATAGTCTGCATTCAGTCCCCGTTGAATTATTGGCTTCAAACATAAGTGGCTCAGAGCTATTCATAAAAAGACTGATAACAAATTTAGGATTTTTTATTTTGATTCTGTTTGCAAATATTATAGAACTATAACCACTGAGACGACAGCCGGTCTAGGCTATCACCAATATCAGTGGTTTAGAGCTATTCAAAACAAGACTAATAACACTTTACGAGTTTCAGATTTTTTATTTTAATTCTGTTTGCAAATATTAAAGAAACTATAACCAACTGAAGCGACAGCCAGTCTTCACATATTGGGTAGTACAGCTTTATCACGCAACATAATTCTTGACTTTTACGGATCCTAACTTTGTCATTACGTCTTTTACGTAATTTGTTTTTTGGGAACTAACTATTATTAATCTAGACCTGATATCCATGGCCTTTTCGAGCTTTTATTTGTTTGGGGTACTCGCTCTTTAGAGGCCATGATGCCGTTCTATACAGAAACTGGTGAAATTATAGGCAATATCTGTCATTTAAATCAGATAGGTACTGCTTGTAATTCATTTGATTTTTACGTCGCCGGTGATTTGAAGCAAACATAACCAGGTAATAACTCGTATTTACCGATTGTACGGTTGCTACACTGCAAATAATCTGCTACACACCCGCGATTTGTTTTGACAGATCCGCCATTGTTCTTCGAATTAACGACGCATGCGCAAATACAAAGGCAAGTTTTTGTTTACAATATGACGTCACGGTATGCAAATAAACAAGGTCAGCTTTGACAGCAGCCGATGCGTCTTTTAATTATAGTTTTTTCACGAAGATAACATTTTAAGTGCGTTTTAAATAATTAAAAGAAAGCATTCATTGTTTAATTTTAGAAAAGAACAGCTTACTTACTGTTCAACACATAGTAACAGAAGACATCTGTTTACTGTGTTGCCAACAGGTTACGGGAAGAGTGTATGCTATGCATTGCCCCCACTTCTGCTGGATGAGGTAAATTCACTTTCAGATGCAGTCAAGACCAAAATAGAAAAACAATAACAGCAAAGTGTTTCCTAAAGTGACGTAGATTTAAAACAGATTTTCAATTTGTTTTTATTAGATCTAATTAGCCAACCCCACCACCACCACCACCACCACAACAACAACACCAACAAACACACACACATACACACACACACACACACACATACACACACACACACACACAACCCTCTCAACCCACAAAAAAACACAAAAATAATAATAAAATAATGAGAAAGCAATGGTAACAGAGTAAGTGTCCACTGACAGATTTTGAGGAAGGACAGGGGTTTGCATCCCCGACTCCCCCACACTCCCAAATAAAAAAATAAAATAAACATTGTTCTTGATGTGTCAATAGGACACGAATGCCCCGCTATTACTTCACATATAAATAAGAAAATAGTCTTTCGGACATTAATTTCTTGTTTTTTTTACTATTCTATGGTTCATAACTCTGATTATCGAACTTGGGCGAGACATTGGGCCCATATACAATTTGAATAAGTTTGGCGAAAATTGGATAACAATCACCCAAGTTAGTGTCCGAACAACATTTTTGAAAAGGCACGCACAGACGGACAGGCATAACACAATATGACAGACAAACATTCTTCGAATTGCGGAGACACGCACAAGCCTTCCTGCTTAGTCCCATCAAACATTCTTCGAAATGCGGAGAAACACACAAGCCTTCCAGCTTACTCTAAACAACATGGAGTGTAACCTTGAACACATATCTGATAGTGAGACCTAAAGAAAACCAGTATAGTTAACACGGATTTATGTTTTTATACATATATATAATTTTACATATTACGCAACTCACTTTAGGGAAACACACAATTACATATAAATGTGCATAAATTCAGTTCTAAACATTTCGAAATAATAAACTTCATATATCACATACATTTTATTCAAACTTGCTAATCACAACTTCATTTTTAACTTCTTGTCTTACAGGGATTAATTTATTTTGGTATAGTCAAATGATTCAGGAGACGTTCTTGATACAATTTGCAATAAACGTCAAGTTTCGTCTATAAGCATTAGTAAAAAGAAATATAAAAAGATCGGAAAGGGAAAGTAGCATTCAAGGAGGACAGTCAACCACAAAACACAGAAACAACCACTCAAACAGACAAACAAGAAGGCAAAAGTAAAATAAATACAAACGACATCACAAACACAAAAGGGTTAACAATAGGGCTACCGCCTTGGAACGGTCAGTGGCAAAGTAGGCCACTGGGGGTTTAAACCGGCTCTAGGCTGCACCAAACCTCACACTTACCCTATTGTCATCCCATTATAACAGGACAGTGTAAATAAAGAAATCCCCACCATGATCTAACCTCTAACCAACAAGGCAGAATCAATATGCAATATAAGTAAAACACAAATATGCTCGTGCAAATATAATAGAAAAAAACAATAGCCTAGAAAGCCACAATGAAGGTACTCAATGACTTGGCAGAAGCCAGAGCAACAAGAGAATAAACCATTAAGGGCACGACAAGAAAGATCATAGACAAACATCAAACGCCACTGTCCCAATGGGCTTTAGGTAGGCGTCATCATAGGGTCCACAGCCTGTCCGGTCATCGTACAATTAAAGAGGAAAGCATAGTGGCGAACTGTAAAAGGGTCCACCACCAAGCATGCAGTACGTTGCAAAATGATAGGGTCATAACCTATTTTGATAAACTTTTTAACAAGTTTAACAAAGATAGTATGAAAGTGATCATGACCAAGAGTCTTACGAAGTTTATAGATCACATCACCATAGAAGTCAGGTTGTGCTAGTCCTTGTCGCAGAAGAGTCCTTAAATTACTTTTATATTTGGAAAGAAGATCAGGGATACGATAATAAAATTTTGCAAAGGTTTTACGAAGTTTATGGTAACGGTAACCCTGATGGAGTAATTTTTTAGTTATACAAAGATTACGAATATTAAAGTCCTCAACTCGAGTACAAGCTCTTGAAAAACGAATAGAGACACATACACCCCATAAGAAGTTTCTCGAAATGGGAATAATCAACAATATCAAAATTAAAATCATCTCTCTTGTCATATATTTTGCTAATTATTTCATCATTTCAGTTGAGAGATGTAAATCGAGAAAAGAAGCGTTATTATCAGATATATTAGCTTTGTAAAACTGAAGTTCTTTAGGATAAATATTGTCAGGGTTGTCAATGTTCAATATGGCATCCAGATACCGAGAGTTGTCATTAAAGGTTTCAATAACATCTGCCTGGGTATCTGGTGAAAGACTCAACATGAAATCTCTTTCATAGCAAAATAAAAACAAATCTGCGACAAGTGGTGCACAGTTCGTACCCATAGGGATACCAACACTTTGTCTATAAACGGTGATTCCATACCTGACGAAAATATCATCTAATAGGAAGATGATTGCTTCACAGACTTCATAGCAAGTCCACATAGTATTATTGTCTAAACTGCTGTAAATAAAAAACGCTTTAATATTATTACATGCCAAAAATGTAGTATTGTCTCTAGCGAATGTTTTTTGAATAAGAGAAATTAGCTTGTCTTTAATAAGGTGATGTGGTAAGGTTGTATATAGTGTCTAGAAGTCATAAGTGCTTATAGATGAAACTTGACCTTTATTGAAAATTTTATTAAGAACGTCTCCTGAATTTTTTATAGACCAAAATAAATTATTCCCAGAGTTTTCATAAGTTTATCACAATATAGTTTAACGTGATCTTTAACCGCAGTAAGACAAGAAGTAAAAAGTTTGGAGATCTTTGTTGTGGTGCAGGCACTATAATTCGATATAAAGCGAGCCTTCTAAGGATTTTTATGTAATTTAGGAATCCAGTACATAGTAGGCAGTTTATTTTATTTATCGTTTACACCAGCCTTGAAAGTAGTGCACCGAGTGATATGTGCGGAAATAACATCATCCTCATTAGAATTAACTGGAGTATACGATTTGGTGCTGCCGAGTTCCAGAGATAAAACATTGATATAATTTAGGCATCAACCAATAATTACATTATTAGCTGCTTTATCTGCAGGAACTAAAACAAATTTATTATGAAATTCCTGAATTCCCGATTTTAAATTACGAAAGGAAAACCTAGGTCTCGGAGGAAGTAAAGAGGGGTTAGCATTATAAAAGTTAATACGTGTATCTATAATTTTAAGAATTAACTTTTTCCAAGTAGAAAGCGAGTTTGGGTCCGCATGTTCTCTACGACACCATTTTATACTAAAATCTTCAATGGAGTGGGCGATCTGGGCACGACAGGCATTACAATCAATAGTTGAAGGTAATCTATATTTAGGACCTTTCGAAAACAAAAGCCGAATACGTTTATCAACAAAATCAAAATTACCAGTGATGACATGACCTGCTGGAGGATAGCAAAATGTTGATGTGTTTCATTCACATTCCTTAGGAGTATTAAGTTCTATATCAAAGTCAGAAACTATTTTGTTGTAGTTGAAAATAATATTTCTAATAGGCTTTTTATACTTATAACAAATTACAGGACTTTCGGAATTTTTGAAATATTTTGTAATAGAATCAACTACATGAGTATCTCGAAAAATACTAGGCATGTCAATGAAATCAATACCTTTATTAATATATAGTAGTTTTAGAAAATGCCTGACGTGATCAGACTCCTTGTCAATATGGGGTCGGAGAACATGTTGTATGTAGCTTTGAACTATGGAAGCAGTATTATACAAGGGATATGTACGAATGAAAATACTCTTGGCAAGCCGCTTGGGATTTGTCAGTTAACAATAAACTCCATTCAATTGAACCGTTACTCGGTGAATGGCGTTCTTCTAGTAGACCCATTCGTCGAGAAGAAGAAGTTCTAGGCCGGTGCAGGATATGCATACACGTTATACTCATTCGTATTTATTACAAAGTGAGCAATTAACAGAATGTATACCATGCTTTGCACCGTTAACGGTAATTTAAACAGATCATGTTGGAATGTGTAGACTGATCCTATGCGTCAAAGGTGCTACAATACTAATACTATGAAAGAGTTATTTGATACTATAGATTGTTTAGTCTTGTTTTAGATTTTCTGAAAGAAATCAGACTATATAAATCATCATAATGTGTTCTTATATATATTTACTTGTTTATATACCTCTTGACCGGCATTTGTTGATTTACATATAGTTTATATTACTACCATATGATCCCTTATTTGTAAATACTTGTATCTTTATATAGTTACATTAATTTTTAATTACTACTTCATTAATTCATCTTTCATCAGTTTTTGCACACACTATGACCTATTTATGTGTCGACGTGCCGTAAAACACCATTCATTCATTCATTCATACATCATTCATTCATCTATAAGCACTTATGACTTCTCTACACTATATACAACCTTGTCACATCACCTTATCAAAGACAAGCTTATTACTCTTATTCAAAACATTTTCCCTAGAGAAAAAAACAACATTTTTGGCCTGTAATACTATTAAATCGTTTTTACTAACGGCAGTTTAGACAATTACACTATGTGGACTTGCCAAGAAGTTTGTGAAGCACTAATCTTCCAATAAGATAATGTTTTTGTCAGGTATGGAAATACTATTTATAGACAAATTGTTGTTATCCCTCTTGGTACAATCTGTGCACCCCCTTGTCGCAGGTTTGTTTTTATATTGCTATGAAAGAAATTTCATGTTGAGTCTTTCACCAGATACTAGGAGCCTTTAATGACACCTCTCGGTATCTGGATGACATGTTGAACATTGGCAACCCTTTTTTTCCACTATGGTGGACAATACTATGGTTGATAATATATACCCTAAGGAACTTCAACTTAACAAAGCTAATATTTCTGATACTAACGCTTCCTTTCTCGATTTACATCTCTCAACTGAAAATGGTGAAATAATTAGCAAAATATATGACAAGAGAGATGATTTTAATTTTGATATTGTTGATTATTCCCATTTAGATGGGGATGTTCCCCGAGCTACTTCTTATGGGGTCTATGTGTCTCAACTTATTCGTTTTTCTAGAGCTTGTACTCGAACTGAGGACTTTAATATTCGTAATCTTTGTATAACTAAAAAGCTACCCCATCAGGGCTACCGTTACCTTGCACAGTTTTATTATCGTAACCCTGAACTTCCTTCCAAATATAAAGGCTTTTCAAGAACTATACTGCGACAAGGACTATCACAACTTGACTTCTATGGTGAGGTGATTTTCAAACTTCGTAAGATCCTTGGTCAGGATCACTTTCATACTGTCTTTGTTAAACTTGTTAAAAGGTTTATCAAAAGAAGTTATGACCCTATCATTTTGCAACACAGTGCATGCTTGGTTGTGGACCAATTTACAGTTCGCCACTATGCTTTCCTCTTTAATTGTGCAATGACCGGACCCTATGATGACGTCTACCTAAAGCCCAAAAGGACGGTGACGTTTGATGTTTGTCTGCAATCGTGTCTTGTCCATCAATGGTTTGTTCTCTTGTTGCTCTGGCTTCTGCCAAGTCACTGAGTACCTTCTTTGTGGCTTTCTGGGCTATTGTTTTTTGTATATATATATAGGAGCGTTTTTGTGTTTTACTTATATTGCCGATTAATGCTGCCGTTTTGGTTAGAGAATAGTTGGCTGGGATGTCTTTATTTACACTGTCCCGTTTTATTAGGATGACAGTAGGGTAAGTGTGAGGATTGGTGCACCCTAGAACCTTGTTTAAACCCCCAACGGCCTTCTTTGACACTGACCAATCCAATGCGGTAACCCTATTGTCAACCCTTTTGTGTTTGTGATGTCTTACTTGGCCTTTTATTCATCTTTAAAGTTGTTCTTTGTTTATGTGTGTGTTTGTGGTTGACTGTCGTCTTTGAATGCTACTTTTCCTGTTCGATTTTTATATCTAATTTCACTAATATAATAGAAATGCAATTTAAACTTGGTAATAACAACTTTTATATATACTTTCCAGTGAAATAGTGGCTTTGATGATTAAAACAAAATCGTATATTTTCATATTTTATATTTCACATGTGACGTCATGCAACTGTTGACGTTGTTAACGTTGATGACGTTATTGACGTCATTATTTTGGCGGATTATATGTGTTCTGCATAAACATCCAAGTTGTTAGTATATAATAAATAGAATATGTGTTGGTTTGACGTGAATATAGGATTTATATTTATCTCGAAGTTAGAAAACTCAAATATTTTCACTCTTGCTAAAGCGCTTGTGAAAATATAAGTTTTCTCACTCTCGGTGAAAATAAATCCTAAAATCACTCTAAACAAACAAATATCCTGTTTATTTCAACAGAAATTTTATTTATCCTTTCTAATTACAATTTTTTAATATCACATAACTTGTTATTTAAACTTAGTAATTACAATTTCACTTATATCACAAAAAATCAACTTCGTTATAACAACTTCACTTATATCACAGAAATGTAGTTTAAACTTGCTGATTACAACTTCTCTTATATAACAGAAATGCACTTATCAATATCACAGAATGTAATTCAAACTTGGTAATTACAACTTCATGTATCAATATCACAGAAATAATATTTTAACTTGGTAATAACAATTTCACTCATATCACAGAAATGCAATTCACTTATGTCACAGAAATAGGCATGTTATATGTGTCATAACAACATGTGCAATATCACAGAATAAGAAGGAGAAACATTCTGAAAAACAAATATAACCTCATAATCTGCGGCAAGTTTATATTTCATTTTGCAGTTAGATCCATCTAAAAAAAATAATAAGCTTGATCATCTCGCCGCTTTAGAGCTTGATGTTGAACAAAGTTCAATCATGGACATCGATAAACATCAACTGTGCCTGCCTATGTAGTCCTAATGAGAGGAAGCAATGAGTTCTTGCAGGTAGTGTATTGAAGGACTAGTTTGTTTGGTGTTTAACGTAGTTTTTCAGCATATTTTAGACTATGTGTGTCGGTAAATTGTTTTGTGGTTGAGGCAGCCCACACACTTATTACTGGGTAAAACCAGTACTGCATGTATACCTCCATTCATCCGTAAGAATCGACACTTACTCACGTATAAGTTGACCTCCCAGATGGATTTGAACCCGTAGCTGTGAGAGGCGAGGATTACAACACAACATCTTTAACTCCTCGACAACGGAGGAGCTAAACCAAAACAAACAATAAATCTATGTGAAGTAAATTCATTCTGTTTTTATACTCGTACACATTTAAAAATGTAATATTGCTTATTCTTCGCTGAATGCCACTCACCATATAGCAATCTTCAAGATATTGCTCTGATGTCTTGAAATGCCACACTTCAAGAAAGATAAACAACCCATAACGCTAAATAACTATAACAAATTAGAGCTAGAGGCTTTCTTTTTGTAAAAACAGATGACTACCCCACTGGGGAAAGAGCTAAAAATCATTCAACTGGAATACGATGATGATATGCACAACTAGGTATTAAAACCTTTAATGGGTCGTAACCCTGCCAAAAATTATTCAACCGGAACATGACAATTATAAGTGCAATTAGTCTTGGTACTGACCATCCCTGGCAAATACATTGAATTCCAGCCAGAGGTTCAGGAGAACTAGTCTGGACAACTTTATTGTATTAAAGTCTTCAAATGGGCCATAACTCGGTCAAACATCATTCAGCTACAACACGGTGATGCTATGCCAACATGTATTCAACCGAGCCTCCTTATCTTGTTTTTCTAAACCTGGTTTAATAAAGACATCGACTTAGTATTTTCTGTATCTGTTATTTATTATTTATCGTTTACTTTGACAGATATCAAAGAAGCGAATTTAAGCCTATTATTCACCTCTCTGGAAGCTATACTGTTCGACCTCGGAAGAGAGATTCTACGGAGTAAGGCGTACAAAGAAAGATTATGCATGCTGGCCTTCGATGAAGCTGACTGCATCACATAATGGTAATTTAATGGGAGTTTATTATTTTACAGAAATTATTAGCAAGTGTTATCTTTTTTATTTTAAACAAAATGATGTCTGGTTACAATGTCAGCTTTAAAATGTAAAGAAAAGAGCATGTAAATACTATTCTGATAAATTATGTTCTTTGACATCATTAGTTATTATTAAGACAGATATGCTTAAAAACTAATTTCATAAATTTAGGGGAGATGATTTCCAGCCAAAGTACAGTGAGGTTTCACTTTTACGAAGTCTGGCGAGTACAGTGACATTTGCAATATTTACCGCCACAGATAATGGAAGTTGTTTTGTTTAAACTTCTGTTGTCACATCAAGCTGTTGAAACAGTTGCACTGAC
>JAWPHD010018498.1:0-39620 GCA_037043455.1 Cyrtodaria siliqua | reverse complement strand
TGTTGAAACGTACTATGTAAAACGGCAAATATTCGTCTTTGAACATTTGCATACCAGATGTTAATTTCTCTTTTTTTCACCAATTGTATGACAACATGCTTGTACATTTCAGCTTTTACATGCAAAAAAGTGGATCACGATTGATTATACTCCTACCACCCCACAAGACAGAACATTTCTAAATAATGTGTGCGATTCTCTTTATTGTGGAACCGGCACTAACTGCACACCATACTATACATTTTGCATAGGAAATACATTGTTGAAATTTTCAGATACAGTGTGGTCATAGAAATAAGGATTTCAAAGTGTAAAAACGTTCATGGGTTATTTCTTCTCAAGATATTGTTCACAGATGAATGGACTATATATATTTGCTTTCAGAATAAAATAACCACATTGACTGTTTGGATGCATATGGAATGAAGTAGCAATGCAAAGGCATTTTCAAAGTAGAAAATATTGGGAAACTGATTAGTATTTTCTAAATAGTATCATCAAAATAGTCCATTCAGGAAAAAAAAGTAAGTTTATGAACCACCCCACATGCAAAAAAAAAATGTTTGTGTCCAACAATTGCCAAAATGAATATGCCTTTTTATCAGTTGTTCTGAAAAAGCAACCTAGCTGATAAATATTGTTTTTTCCTTGCAATAAAGTCATACAGATGTTTATTTACAAAGTAATGTGTCAAATGAATGTTTCTGTCCCTTTTTCTTTTAATTATGTGCTACTATTTCCACAAGTTGGTGTTAAACCTGTCATCTTTGCTATGTAAACAAATGAGTACTCGCGTTAGATGGCCTACAAGACTTATTGTGGCAATGTCAAGGTCAAATTTGAACAATTCTGAAAACTGAGTAAATTAGCCTAAAAGAGCCAAAAGTTCTCTCTTGATGAATGATAACATGTGTATGAATATTTAAAGTGTTATTTCACTAAAGAATTCATGAGAATTATTAGTCGGAACAAGTTTCTAGTTCGAAATAAGACTCGTAAAAGACGAGCTTGTTTGTAGTACCGCGCATGCGCATTACAAGAGTTATCTTTTCTGATGTTAGCAGGTGTTGAAAAATGCGCAAATACACCACGAGTACGTCATTTTTGTGAGATTAAATATAAAACAAATTGAAGACTAATTATTGAAGTACTTTATTTATACATAAACTTGAGCGTAATCATCCGATTTAATACTGAACTTCCAAAAACCGCACTTCGCTTTCATTTATTTTTCATCTACCGATAAATAACAAAAGCCCTGAGGTAATTTACGTAATATATGCAGTGTTTTCTTCCTATATTCAACATTAAAAGTTCCACTTTTTAGTGTCTTAGCACTTAAAAGGTGCGTAATTTGACGTACCCAACTCCACCAGGTTGGGATATTCCTAAATTCTAAATATAGCTTACACGGCGCCACCTATCGTTTTTTGCATTGCTAAATGAAGTTGTAAAAGGTAACTTATTTACAAATAATCTACAGCAATTCACTTATTATAATGCAATATAAGGTAATATGCAGAAATTGTTCTCACCAATGTTTTTATTTTTCACCAATCCTCACCCACTCCAAACGGACTGCGACCCATTAAGCAGTCGCGAATACCAATAACAATTTTAATTTATCTACAGTTTTCAGATTTTTTTTTAAATTGGCCGTTCAGTTTACGATTATTTCCCATAATGATATAATTGTACGCTGTCTTCTTACCTTTTTCGACTTTGCTGTTGGCATGTTTTGATATTATATTCGGTATCGATATTATTTGCGGGAAACTGTCAACAAAACTTTTATTCGGAGTGCCTCTATTATCACACATAAAATGTACTTTCCGAGATATTGAGATTGAAAGCAAGCAGTCCGTTTCATTGGGGAAAAAAAAGCTGTTTGTACTGCTTCCATCAAGTGTTCTTCTATACTTCATAGATGCAGTAGATTTTGAAGATTTAGTACAATAATGGTTGGTTCCAGCGATGGAAGAAAGCTTCTGGCTGGAGCTGCTAGGTCAGCCTCCTACAACATGATGTTTCAGGTAGGCCTATATAAATATGCATATGCAAATTGCCATATTTATATTAGATGTTACACAAGTTTGTTACTGTGTATTAGTTATATGTCATCTTTGAAATAAATAGGTAGGCTAAATAAACACTGGGCAAAATCATCCTCATAAGTTCAGACCAAAAAACCTATAACCAGACTGGGTAAACAACATCAAAATAGGCCTAAGAAACCTATGGTTTACATCCGGCTTCTAAGACAGTATCAACAGTATATAAATAGGAGAAGAACATCATAAGTATTTTACTTTTTTTCTGATCCCATTTTCTTCTATTGTGTACTAATATCTAAAAACAAGTATACCGGTAATGCTGTAAAAACAATCAGAAATAAATTTGTTTCAACAAATAAATAAAAGATGTTTCAAAGAATCTACACTACAGTATAGATTAGAAATTAGAATTTTCTCTTATTCAGAAAGTTTGAGATTTTATAACATTTAATACAAATTATGACAGTTTTACCGCTTGGTATAAACTTTTAAATTCATAATCACTTACGAAACATGCTATGAGACCGTCACAAATCACTCCTGATGGCATGGATGACGGTGTTACCTTGGTCTTGATGTGAAACCGGAGAATCTGGGGACAATCCACGTGTCTTAATTTAAAAGGCTGAGACACAGAATGATACGTGAGTTGCATTGGTGAAAAGGTATGTTCTACCAACTGTCATAACTGTCACAATGCAATTCTGATCACAAGCCTCTTAAATTAAATTTCAGTTGATGTTGAGGGGTACGACGTTTAGTCTGAATGCCTTTGTGCTTCGATATATTTCCAAAGACATGCTGGGTGTGGTGAATGTCAGGCTGACATTGCTTTACTCGACAGTAATTTTTCTGGCCACAGACGCTATTGAGAAGGCATGCCTAAGTAAACTGGAACAGCACAACTGGTCGCAGATCATCAATCTGTCATGGTGCACGTAAGTCGTCTCAGGCTATTTCTTTTTATACTGGACATTTTTCTAGAGGTCATACAGGACTTTCATTTTGTTTGAAAGAATCAGGAGAAGTTGTCATTGTAGCCGGTAATATCTGTAGGTCAGTACTAAAATTCTCACACATAATCAGTCACATAAGTATATAAATTTAAATCAATCTCTCAGTCACTATTGCTCTAAGATACTCTCAGCTATAACTAAGTATAAGGATCTGACAGGTCTGTAATCGAGGGCTGTGTGGTATGAACTCTGTACCCGGAAATCATGGGTTTGAGTCTCACTGGTGCCACTGGGTTACTTTGTTGTACTTAAAACAGTCTATTAAATCATTTTTAGAATTTTGTGATTCTTGGTTTCAAGAAACTCATTACTCAATGTGGGATACAACCAGTCTTAATCTGTTTCTCACAGCAATTAGAAGGCTCATTCAGTTCTGAGAAAACACTGAGTTGCATCATAATAGCATGATGTGATGTCATAATACCAGGGTGTGATGTCATAATACCAAAAAGTGATGTCATGATAGAAGCAACCTAATGAAAATATGAACGAAGCATTCTGATTGGTTCAGTGATAAAAACTGGACCAATGAAACCAGTTAATTTAAAGCCCAGGCCTAACAAAAAAATATGTGAGTTTCCGGTTTCCTGACCGACCCTACTTTTTCACCGCCGACCCTAAATATTTTTAGCGAAAAAAAAATAAATTAAAAAAAAAATAAAAATATTACAATCAAACAACAAATATTTTTATTCAAATGATAACTTTATTAGCCAGAGTAGTTAAACATCTAATCTGGATCCAAGCTGTTTGCAAAGGTTATCAAGAAGTTGCCATAGTACAAAAATGGCATAATATATGCGAACAATATATATAAAAAATATATCTAAAAAAAAAACTTTTTCCTACCTACCTACCCTAACTTTTTGACAGGGTGAAACCAGAAACACACATTATTTTTTTTTAAGGCCTCATTACATTCTCGGAACACACTGAGGTTTTACTGGACGTTGAGTAATGAGGTTCTTAAAACCCAGAAACATAACATTCTAATAATAAAATAATTCTAAAATGATTTAATAGACTGTTTTAAGGCAAGACACTACCCATTGCATCATCTATATATGATGGCGAAGTTAACCAGGCGGTCCTGTTTATCAGAATATATCCTTTGAGTGTGTTAAAGAACCATAGGAATCTTTCGATATTAAGACTAGGTCAGGGTTCCTAGATTCGTATATATCCTTCCACTCTCTGGGGCGGCTCGACATAACCTAAACAATGTGTTGATGAGGCAGAGCTGTTGAACAACAATTGAGTTCCTGTATGTTTCAGAGTACCTATCAGTATTGTGGTCTCAAGTACATTAGGCTGGTTGTGGATCTATGTTTTAGAAGTGCCAGAAGCTTCATCAATGCCCTACTACAGTGTTGGTGTCATATGTTTTGCCATTGCCTCTGTGTTGAACATATTGTCTGTACCACTCTTTATAGTGGGACAAAAATGTATGTTTGTGAAATTAAAGGTAAGTATTTGCAAGTTTTTTAAATGAAAACAGTTTTAAAAATGAATATTATTACTACTTGGCCATTTGTATAAACCATAATTAAGATCGAGTGTGATCATGTCACATCTGGTCTACCTGACTGAGTGTGATCATGTCACATCTGGTCTGCCTGATTGAGTGTGATCATGTCATGTCTGGTCTACCTGATCGAGTGTGATCATGTCACATCTGGCCTGATTGAGCGTGATCATGTCACATCTGGTCTGCCTGATTGAGTGTGATCATGTCACAGTCTGCCTGATTGAGTGTGATCATGTCATATCTGGTCTGCCTGATTGAGTGTGATCATGTCACATATGGTCTGCCTGATTGCGCATGATCATGTCTAATCTGGTCTGCCTGATTGAGCGTGATCATGTCACATTGAGCGTGATCATGTCACATATGGTCTGCCTAATTGAGCGTGATCATGTCACATCTGGTCTGCCTGATTGAGTGTGATCATGTCACATATGGTCTGCCTGATTGAGTGTGATCATGTCACATCAGGTCTGCCTGATTGAGTGTGATCATGTCACATCTGGTCTGCCTGATTGAGTGTGATCATGTCACATCTGGTCTGCCTGATTGAGTGTGAACATGTCACATCTGGTCTGCCTGATTGAGTGTGATCATATCACATCTGGTCTGCCTGATCGAGTGTGATCATGTCATGTCTGGTCTGCCTGATTGAGTGTGATCATGTCACATCTGGTCTGCCTGATTGAGTGTGATCATATCACATATGGTCTGCCTGATTGTGATCATGTCACATCTGGTCTGCCCTGCCTGATTGAGTGTGATCATGTCATGTCAGGTCTGCCCGATTGAGTGTGATCATGTCACATCTGGTCTGCCTGATTAAGTGTGATCATGTCTGGTCTGCCTGATTGAGTGTGCTCATGTCACATCTGGTCTGCCTGATTGAGTGTGATCATGTCACATCTGGTCTGCCTGATTGAGTGTGATCATGTCACATCTGGTCTGCCTGATTGATTGTGATCATGTCACATCTGGTCTGCCCTGCCTGATTGAGTGTGATCATGTCATGTCAGGTCTGCCCGATTGAGTGTGATCATGTCACATCATGTCTTCCTGATTGAGTGTGATCATGTCACATCTGGTCTGCCTGAATGAGTGTGATCATGTCACATCTGGTCTGCCTGATTGAGTGTGAACATGTCACATCTGGTCTGCCTGATTGAGTGTGATCATATCACATCTGGTCTGCCTGATCGAGTGTGATCATGTCATGTCTGGTCTGCCTGATTGAGTGTGATCATGTCACATCTGGTCTGCCTGATTGAGTGTGATCATATCACATCTGGTCTGCCTGATTGTGATCATGTCACATCTGGTCTGCCCTGCCTGATTGAGTGTGATCATGTCATGTCAGGTCTGCCCGATTGAGTGTGATCATGTCACATCTGGTCTGCCTGATTAAGTGTGATCATGTCTGGTCTGCCTGATTGAGTGTGCTCATGTCACATCTGGTCTGCCTGATTGAGTGTGATCATGTCACATCTGGTCTGCCTGATTGAGTGTGATCATGTCACATCTGGTCTGCCTGATTGATTGTGATCATGTCACATCTGGTCTGCCCTGCCTGATTGAGTGTGATCATGTCATGTCAGGTCTGCCCGATTGAGTGTGATCATGTCACATCATGTCTTCCTGATTGAGTGTGATCATGTCACATCTAGTCTGCCCTGCCTGAATGAGTGTGATCATGTTGCATCTGGTCTGCCTGATTGAGTGTGGTCATGTCACATCTGGTCTGCCTGATTGTGATCATGTCACATCTGGTCTGCCTGATTGAGTGTGATCATGTCACATCTGGTCTGCCTGATTGATTGTGATCCTGTCACATCTGGTCTGCCTGATCGAGTGTGATCATGTTACATCTGGTCTGCCTGATCATATGTGATCATGTCACATCTGGTCTGCCTGATTTAGTGTGATCATGTCACATATGGTCTGCCTGATCGAGTATGATCATGTCACATCTGGTCTGCCCTGCCTGATTGAGTGTGATCATGTTGCATCTGGTCTGCCTGATTGAGTGTGATCATGTCACATCTGGTCTGCCTGATTGTGATCATGTCACATCTGGTCTGCCTGATTGATTGTGATCATGTCACATCTGGTCTGTCTGATCGAGTGTGTTCATGTCTGGTCTGCCTGATCATATGTGATCATGTCACATCTGGTCTGCCTGATTTAGTGTGATCATGTCACATATGGTCTGCCTGATCGAGTGTGATCATGTCACATCTGGTCTGCCCTGCCTGATTGAGTGTGATCATGTTACATCTGGTCTGCCTGATTGAGTGTGATCTTGTCACATCTGGTCTGCCTGATTGTGATCATGTCACATCTGGTCTGCCTGATTGAGTGTGATCATGTCACATCTGGTCTGCCTGATTGAGTGTGATCATGTCACATCTGGTCTGCCTGATTAATTGTGATCATGTCACATCTGGTCTGCCTGATCGAGTGTGTTCATGTCTGGTCTGCCTGATCATATGTGATCATGTCACATATGGTCTGCCTGATTTAGTGTGATCATGTCACATATGGTCTGCCTGATCGAGTGTGATCATGTCACATATGGTCTGCCTGATTGAGTGTGATCATGTCACATATGGTCTGCCTGATTGACTGTGATCATGTCACATCTGGTCTGCCTGATTGAGGATGATCGTGTCACATCTGGTCTACCTGATTGAGTGTGATCATGTCTCATCTGGTCTGCCTGATTGAGTGTGATCATGTCACATCTGGTCTGCCTGATTGAGTGTGATCATGTCACATCTGGTCTGCCTGATTGATTGTGATCATGTCACATCTGGTCTGCCGGATCGAGTGTGTTCATGTCTGGTCTGCCTGATCATATGTGATCATGTCACATCTGGTCTGCCTGATTTAGTGCGATCATGTCACATATGGTCTGCCTGATCGAGTGTGATCATGTCACATATGGTCTGCCTGATCGAATGTGATCATGTCACATCTGGTCTGCCTGATTGAGTGTTATCCTGTCACATCTGGTCTGCCTGATTGAGTGTGATCATGTCACATCTGGTCTGCCTGATTGAGTGTGATTATGTCACATATGGTCTGCCTGATCGAGTGTGATCATGTCACATATGGTTTGCCTGATTGAGTGTGATCATGTCACATCTGGTCTGCCTGATTGAGTGTGATCCCGTCACATCTGGTCTGCCCGATTGAGTGAGATCATGTCACATCTGGTCTGTGTCACATCTGGTCTGCCTGATTGAGTGTGATCATGTCACATCTGGTCTGCCTGATTGAGTGTGATCATGTCACATCAGGTCTGCTTGATTCAGTGTGATCGTGTCACATCTGGTCTGCCTGATTGAGTGTGATCGTATCACATCTGGTCTGCCTGATTGAGTGTGATCGTGTCACATCTGGTCTGCCTGATTGAGTGTGATCGTATCACATCTGGTCTGCCTGATTGAGTGTGATCATTTCACATCTGGTCTGCCTGATTGAGTGTGATCATGTCACATCTGGTCTGCCTGATTGATTGTGATCATCTCACATCTGGTCTGACTGTTTGAGTGTGATCATGTCACATCTGGTCTGCCTGATCATATGTGATCATGTCACATCTGGTCTGCCTGATTTAGTGTGATCATGTCACATATGGTCTGCCTGATCGAGTGTGATCATATCACATATGGTCTGCCTGATTGAGTGTGATCATGTCACATATGGTCTGCCTGATTGAGTGTGATCATGTCACATCTGGTCTGCCTGATTGAGTGGGATCATGTCACATCTGGTCTGCCTGATTGAGTGTGATCATGTCACATCTGGTCTGCCCTGCCTGATTGAGTGTGATCATTCATATCTGGTCTGCCTGATTGAGTGTGATCATGTCACATCTGATCTGCATGATTGAATGTGATCATGTCACATCTGGTCTGCCTTATTGAGTGTGATCATGTCACATCTGGTCTGCTTGATTGAGTGTGATCATGTCACAAATGGTCTGCCTGATTGAGTGTGATCATGTCACATCTGCTCTTCCTGATCGAGTGTGATCATGTTGCGTCTGGTCTGCCTGATCGAGTGTGTTCATGTCTGGTCTGCCTGATCATATGTGATCATGTCACATCTGGTCTGCCTGATTTAGTGTAATCATGTCACATATGGTCTGCCTGATCGAGTGTGATCATGTCACATATGGTCTGCCTGATTGAGTGTGATCATGTCACAAATGGTCTGCCTGATTGAGTGTGATCATGTCACATATAGTCTGCCTGATTGTGATCATATCACATCTCATCTGCCTGATTGAGTGTGATCATGTCACATCTGGCCTGCCTTATTGAGTGTGATCATGTCACATATGGTCTGCCTGATTGAGTGTGATCATGTCACATCTGGCCTGCCTGATTGAGTGTGATCGTGTCACATCTGGTCTGCCTGATTGAGTGTGATCATGTCACATCTGGTCTACCTGATTGAGTGTGATCATGTCACATATGGCCTGCCTGATTGATTGTGATCATTTCACATCTGGTCTGCCTGATCGAGTGAGATCATGTCTGGCCTACCTGATCATATGTGATCATGTCACATCTGGTCTACCTGATTGAGTGTGATCATGTCACATATGGTCTGCCTGATCGAATGTGATCATGTCACATATGGTCTGCCTGATCGATGTGATCATGTCACATCTGGTCTGCCTGATCATATGTGATCATGTCATACTGGTCTGCCTGATTGAGTGTGATCATGTCACACATGGTCTGCCTGATTGAGTGTGATCATGTCACATCTGGTCTGCCTGATCATATGTGATCATGTCACATCTGGTCTGCCTGATTGAGTGTGATCATGTCACATCTGGTCTGCCTGATTGAGTGTGATCATGTTACATATGGTCTGCCTGATTGAGTGTGATCATGTCACATGTGGTCTGCCTGATCGAGTGTGATCATGTCGCATATGGTCTGCCTGATCGAGTGTGATCATGTCACATCTGGTCTGCCTGATCGAGTGTGATCATGTCACATCTGGTCTGCCTGATTGAGTGTGATCATGTCTGGTCTGCCTGATCGAGTGTGATCATGTCACATCTGGTCTGCCTGATCATATGTGAACATGTCACATCTGGTTTGCCTGAGTGAGTGTAATCATGTCACATATGGTCTGCCTGATTGATTTTGATAATGTCACATATGGTCTGCCTGATTGAGTGTGATCATGTCACATCTGGTCTGCCTGATCGAGTGTGATCATGTCTGGTCTGCCTGATCATATGTGATCATGTCACATCTGGTCTGCCTGATTGAGTGTGATCATGTCTGCTCTGCCTGATTGAGTGTGATCATGTCACATCTGGTCTGCCTGATTGAGTGTGATCATGTTGCATATGGTTTGCCTGATTGAGTAAGATCATGTTGGATCTGGTCTGCCTGATTGAGTGTGATCATGTCACATCTAGTCTGCCTGATTGAGTGTGATCATGTCACATCTGGTCTGCCTGATTGAGTGTGATCATGTCACATATGGTCTGCCTGATCGAGTGTGATCATGTCACATCTGGTCTGCCTGATTGAGTGTGATCATTTCACATCTGGTCTGCCTGATTGAGTGTGATCCTGTCACATCTGGTCTGCCTGATTGAGTGTGATCCTGTCACATCTGGTCTGCCCGATTGAGTGTGATCCTGTCACATCTGGTCTGCCTGATTGAGTGTGATCCTGTCACATCTGGTCTGCCCGATTAAGTGTGATCGTGTCACATCTGGTCTGCCCGATTGAGTTTGATCATGTCACATCTGGTCTGCCAGATTGAGTGTGATCATGTTGCATCTGGTCTGCCTGATTGAGTGTGATCATGTCACATCTGGTCTGCCTGATAGTGATCATGTCACATCTGGTCTGCCTGATTGAGTGTGATCATGTCACATATGGTCTGCCTGATCGAGAGTGATCATGTTGCGTCTGGTCTTCCTGATTGAGTGTGATCATGTCACATCTGGTCTGCCTGATTGAGTGTGATCATGTCACATCTGGTCTGCTGGCTCGAGTGTGATCATGTCACATCTGGTCTGCTTGATCGAGTGTGATCATGTCACATCTGGTCTGCCTGATTGTGATCATGTCACGTCTGGTCTGCCTGATTTAGTGTGATCATGTCACATCTGGTCTGTCTGATTGTGATCATGTCACATCTGGTCTGCTGGCTCGAGTGTGATCATGTCACATCTGGTCTGCCTGATCGAGTGTGATCATGTCACATATGGTCTGCCTGATTGAGTGTGATCGTGTCACATCTGGTCTGCCTGATTGTGATCATGTCACATCTGGTCTGCCTTATTGAGTGTGATCATGTCACATCTGGTCTGCCTGATTGAGTGTGATCATGTCACATCTGGTCTGTCTGATAGAGTGTGATCATGTCACATATGGTCTGCCTGATTAAGTGTGATCATGTCACATATGGTCTGCCTGATTGAGTGTGATCATGTCACATATGGTCTGCCTGATTGAGTGTGATCATGTCACATCTGGTCTGCCTGATTGAGTGTGATCATGTCACATCTGGTCTGCCTGATTGAGTGTGATCATGTCTGGTCTGCCTGATCATATGTGATCATGTCACATCTGGTCTGCCTGATCGAGTGTGATCATGTCTGGTCTGCCTGATCATATGTGATCATGTCACATCTGGTCTGCCTGATCGAGTGTGATCATGTCTGGTCTGCCTGATCATATGTGATCATGTCGCATCTTGTCTGCCTGATTGATTGTGGTCATGTCACATCTGGTCTGCCTGATCGAGTGTGATCATGTCTGGTCTGTCTGATCATATGTGATCATGTCGCATCTTGTCTGCCTGATTGATTGTGGTCATGTCACATCTGGTCTGCCTGATCGAGTGTGATCATGTCTGGTCTGTCTGATCATATGTGATCATGTCACATATGGTCTGCCTGATCGAGAGTGATCATGTTGCATCTGGTCTGCCTGATCGAGAGTGATCATGTTGCGTCTGGTCTGCCTGATCGAGAGTGATCATGTCACATCTGGTCTGCCTGATCGAGAGTGACCATGTTGCGTCTGGTCTGCCTTATCGAGAGTGATCATGTTGCGTCTGGTCTGCCTGATCGAGAGTGATCATGTCACATCTGGTCTGCCTGATTGAGTGTGATCATGTCACATATGGTCTACCTGATCTTGTGTGATCATGTTGCGTCTGGTCTGCCTGATCGAGAGTGATCATTTTGCGTCTGGTCTGCCTGATCTGGTGAGATCATGTTGCATCTGGTCTGCCTGATTGAGTGTGATCATGTCACATCTGGTCTGCCTGATTGTGATCATGTCACATCTGGTCTGCCTTATTGAGTGTGATCATGTCACATCTGGTCTGCCTGATTGAGTGTGATCATATTGCGTCTGGTCTGCTTGATCGAGTGTGATCATGTCACATCTGATCTGCCTGATTGTGATCATGTCACATCTGGTCTGCCTGATTGTGATCATGTCACATCTGGTCTGCTGGCTCGAGTGTGATCATGTCACATCTGGTCTGCCTGATTGAGTGTGATCATGTCACATATGGTCTGCCTGATTGAGTGTGATCGTGTCACATCTGGTCTGCCTGATTGTGATCATGTCACATCTGGTCTGCCTAATTGAGTGTGATCATGTCACATCTGGTCTGCCTGATTGAGTGTGATCATGTTACATCTGGTCTGCTGGCTCGAGTGTGATCATGTCACATCTGGTCTACTTGATCGAGTGTGATCATGTCACATCTGGTCTGCCTGATTGAGTGTGATCATGTCACATCTGGTCTGCCTGATTGTGTGTGATCATGTTACATCTGGTCTGCCTGATTGAGTGTGATCATGTGACATCTGGTCTGCCTGATAGAGTGTGATCATGTCACATATGGTGTGCCTGATTGAGTGTGATCATGTCACATATGGTCTGCCTTATTGAGTGTGATCATGTCACATGTGGTCTGCCTGAGTGTGATCATGTCACATCTGGTCTGCCTGATTGAGTGTGATCATGTTGCGTCTGGTCTGCCTGATTGAGTGTGATCATGTCTGGTCTGCCTGATCATAGTGATCATGTCACATCTGGTCTGCCTGATCGAGTGTGATCATGTCTGGTCTGCCTGATCATATGTGATCATGTCGCATCTGGTCTGCCTGATTGATTGTGGTCATGTCACATCTGGTCTGCCTGATCGAGTGTGATCATGTCTGGTCTGTCTGATCATATGTGATCATGTCACATCTGGTCTGCCTGATTGAGTGTGATCATGTCACATATGGTCTGCCTGATCGAGAGTGATGATGTTGCGTCTGGTCTACCTGATCGAGAGTGATCATGTTGCGTCTGGTCTGCCTGATCGAGAGTGATCATGTCACATCTGGTCTGCCTGATTGAGTGTGATCATGTCACATATGGTCTGCCTGATCTTGTGTGATCATGTTGCGTCTGGTCTGCCTGATCGAGAGTGATCATTTTGCGTCTGGTCTGCCTGATCTGGTGTGATCATGTTGCATCTGGTCTGCCTGATTGAGTGTGATCATGTCACATATGGTCTGCCTGATCGAGAGTGATCATGTTGCATCTGGTCTGCCTGATCGAGAGTGATCATGTTGCGTCTGGTCTGCCTGATCTTGTGTGATCATGTTGCATTTGGTCTGCCTGATCAAGTGTGATCATGTCATGTCTGGTCTGCCTGATCTGGTGTGATCATGTTGCGTCTGGTCTGCCTGATCTGGTGTGATCATGTCATGTCTGGTCTGCCTGATTGAGTGTGATCTGTTGCGTCTCGTCTGCCTGATTGAGTTTGATCATGTTGCGTCTGGTCTGCCTGATCGGGAGTGATCATGTCATGTCTGGTCTGCCTTATTGAGTGTGATCATGTCATGTCTGGTCTGCCTGATCGAGTGTGATCATGTCATGTCTGGTCTGCCTGATCTGGTGTGATCATGTTGAGTCTGGTCTGCCTGATTGAGTGTGATCATGTTGCGTCTGGTCTGCCTGATTGAGTGTGGTCATGTCTGGTTTGCCTGATCTGGTGTGATCATGTTGCATCTGGTCTGCCTGATTTGAGTGTGATCATGTCATGTCTGGTCTGCCTGATCTGGTGTGATCATGTTGCGTCTGGTCTGCCTGATTGAGTGTGATCATGTTGCATCTGGTCTGCCTGATTGAGTGTGATCATGTCATGTCTGATCTGCCTGATCTGGTGTGATCATGTTGCGTCTGGTCTGCCTGATTGAGTGTGATCATGTTGCGTCTTGTCTGCCTGATCGAGAGTGATCATGTCATGTCTGGTCTGCCTGATTGAGTGTGATCATGTTGTGTCTGGTCTGCCTGATCGAGTGTGATCATGTCATGTCTGGTCTGCCTGATTGAGTGTGATCATGTCTGGTCTGCCTGATTGAGTGTGATCATGTCACATCTGGTCTGCCTGATCTGGTGGGATCGTGTTGCGTCTGGTCTGTCTGATCTGGTGTGATCATGTTGCATCTGGTCTGCCTGATTGAGTGTGATCATGTTGCATTTGGTCTGCCTGATTGAGTGTGATCATGTTGCATCTGGTCTGCCTGATTGAGTGTGATCATGTCATGTCTGGTCTGCCTGATTGAGTGTGATCATGTCACATCTGGTCTGCCTGATTGAGTGTGATCATGTCACATATGGTCTACCTGATCGAGTGTGATCATGTCACATCTGGTCTGCCTCATTGAGTGTGATCCTGTCACATCTGGTCTGCCTGATTGAGTGTGATCGTGTCACAAATGGTCTGCCCGATTGAGTGTGATCGTGTCACATCTGGTCTGCCCGATTGAGTGTGATCGTGTCACATCTGGTCTGCCCGATTGAGTTTGATAATGTCACATCTGGTCTGCCAGATTGAGTGTGATCATGTTGCATCTGGTCTGCCTGATTGAGTGTGATCATGTCACATCTGGTCTGCCTGATAGTGATCATGTCACATTTGGTCTGCCTGATTTGATTGTGATCATGTCACATATGGTCTGCCTGATCGAGAGTGATCATGTTGCGTCTGGTCTGCCTGATTGAGTGTGATCATGTCACATCTGGTCTGCTTGATCGAGTGTGATCATGTCACATCTGGTCTGCCTGATTGTGATCATGTCACATCTGGTCTGCCTGATTGAGTATGATCATGTCACATCTGGTCTGCCTGATTGTGATCATGTCACATCTGGTCTGCTGGCTCGAGTGTGATCATGTCACATCTGGTCTGCCTGATTGAGTGTGATCATGTCATATATGGTCTGCCTGATTGAGTGTGATCGTGTCACATCTGGTCTGCCTGATTGTGATCATGTTACATCTGGTCTGCCTTATTGAGTGTGATCATGTCACATCTGGTCTGCCTGATTGAGTGTGATCATGTCACATCTGGTCTGCTGGCTCGAGTGTGATCATGTCACATCTGGTCTGCTTGATCGAGTGTGATCATGTCACATCTGGTCTGCCTGATTGAGTGTGATCATGTCACATCTGGTCTGCCTGATTGTGTGTGATCATGTCACATCTGGTCTGCCTGATTGAGTGTGATCATGTCACATCTGGTCTGCCTGATTGAGTGTGATCATGTCACATATGGTCTGCCTGATTGAGTGTGATCATGTCACATATGGTCTGCCTGATTGTGATCATGTCACATCTGGTCGGCCTGATTGAGTGTGATCATGTTGCGTCTGGTCTGCCTGATTGAGTGTGATCATGTCACATCTGGTCTGCCTGATTGATTGTGATCATGTCACATCTGGTCTGCCTGATCGAGTGTGATCATGTCTGGTTTGCCTGATCATATGTGATCATGTCGCATCTGGTCTGCCTGATTGATTGTGGTCATGTCACATCTGGTCTGCCTGATCGAGTTTGTTCATGTCTGGTCTGTCTGATCATATGTGATCATGTCACATCTGGTCTGCCTGATTGAGTGGGATCATGTCACATATGGTCTGCCTGATCGAGAGTGATCATGTTGCGTCTGGTCTGCCTCATCGAGAGTGATCATGTTGCGTCTGGTCTGCCTGATCTGGTGTGATCATGTTGCATCTGGTCTGCCTGATTGAGTGTGATCATGTCATGTCTGGTCTGCCTGATCTGGTGTGATCATGTTGCGTCTGGTCTGCCTGATTGAGTGTGATCATGTTGTGTCTAGTCTGCCTGATCGAGAGTGATCATGTCATGTCTGGTCTGCCTGATTGAGTGTGATCATGTTGCGTCTGGTCTGCCTGATCGAGTGTGATCATGTCTGGTCTGCCTGATCATATGTGATCATGTCACATCTGGTCGGCCTGATTGAGTGTGATCATGTTGCGTCTGGTCTGCCTGATTGAGTGTGATCATGTCTGGTCTGCCTGATCATATGTGATCATGTCACATCTGGTCTGCCTGATCGAGTGTGATCATGTCTGGTCTGCCTGATCATATGTGATCATGTCGCATCTGGTCTGCCTGATTGATTGTGGTCATGTCACATCTGGTCTGCCTGATCGAGTGTGATCATGTCTGGTCTGTCTGATCATATTTGATCATGTCACATCTGGTCTGCCTGATTGAGTGTGATCATGTCACATATGGTCTGCCTGATCGAGAGTGATCATGTTGCGGTTGGTCTGCCTCATCGAGAGTGATCATGTTGCGTCTGGTCTGCCTGATCGAGAGTGATCATGTCACATCTGGTCTGCCTTATTGAGTGTGATCATGTCACATATGGTCTGCGTGATCTTGTGTGATCATGTTGCATCTGGTCTGCCTGATCGAGAGTGATCATTTTGCGTCTGGTCTGCCTGATCTGGTGTGATCATGTTGCATCTGGTCTGCCTGATTGAGTGTGATCATGTCACATATGGTCTGCCTGATCGAGAGTGATCATGTTGCATCCGGTCTGCCTGATCGAGAGTGATCATGTTGCCTCTGGTCTGCCTGATCTTGTGTGATCATGTTGCGTCTGGTCTGCCTGATCGAGTGTGATCATGTCATGTCTGGTCTGCCTGATCTGGTGTGATCATGTTGCGTCTGGTCTGCCTGATCTGGTGTGATCATGTCATGTCTGGTCTGCCTGATTGAGTGTGATCTGTTGCGTCTCGTCTGCCTGATTGAGTGTGATCATGTCACATCTGGTCTGCCTGATCGGGAGTGATCATGTCATGTCTGGTCTGCCAGATTGAGTGTGATCATGTCATGTCTGGTCTGCCTGATCGAGTGTGATCATGTCATGTCTGGTCTGCCTGATCTGGTGTGATCATGTTGAGTCTGGTCTGCCTGATTGAGTGTGATCATGTTGCGTCTAGTCTGCCTGATTGAGTGTGATCATGTCATGTCTGGTCTGCCTGATCTGGTGTCATCATGTTGCATCTGGTCTGCCTGATCTGGTGTGATCATGTAATGTCTGGTCTGCCTGATTGAGTGTGATCTGTTGCGTCTCGTCTGCCTGATTGAGTGTGATCATGTCACATCTGGTCTGCCTGATCGGGAGTGATCATGTCATGTCTGGTCTGCCTGATTGAGTGTGATCATGTCATGTCTGGTCTGCCTGATCGAGTGTGATCATGTCATGTCTGGTCTGCCTAATCTGGTGTGATCATGTTGAGTCTGGTCTGCCTGATTGAGTGTGATCATGTTGCGTCTGGTCTGCCTGATTGAGTGTGATCATGTCATGTCTGGTCTGCCTGATCTGGTGTCATCATGTTGCGTCTGGTCTGCCTGATTGAGTGTGATCATGTTGTGTCTGATGTGCCTGATTGAGTGTGATCATGTTGCGTTTGGTCTGCCTGATCTGGTGTGATCATGTTGCATCTGGTCTGCCTGATCGAGTGTGATCATGTCTGGTCTGTCTGATCATATGTGATCATGTCACATCTGGTCTGCCTGATCATGAGGTATCATGTTGCATCTGGTCTACCTGATCGAGAGTGATCATGTTGCGTCTGGTCTGCCTGATTGAGTGTGATCATGTTGTGTCTGGTCTGCCTGATCTGGTGTGATCATGTTGCGTCTGGTCTGCCTGATCTGGTGTGATCATGTTGCATCTGGTCTGCCTGATTGAGTGTGATCATGTCATGTCTGGTCTGCCTGATCTGGTGTGATCATGTTGCGTCTGGTCTGCCTGATTGAGTGTGATCATGTTGCATCTGGTCTGCCTGATCGAAAGTGATCATGCATGTTGCGTCTGGTCTGCCTGATCTGGTGTGATCATGTTGCATCTGGTCTGCCTGATCTGGTGTGATCATGTTGCGTCTGGTCTGGTCTGCCTGATCGAGAGTGATCATGTTGCATCTGGTTAGCCTGATCTGGTGTGATCATGTTGCGTCTGGTCTGCCTGATCTGGTGTGATCATGTCATGTCTGGT
The DNA here is from genome assembly GCA_037043455.1 of Cyrtodaria siliqua. Lineage (NCBI taxonomy): Eukaryota > Metazoa > Mollusca > Bivalvia > Adapedonta > Hiatellidae > Cyrtodaria > Cyrtodaria siliqua. Next base: position 21,651 of record JAWPHD010018498.1, on the reverse strand, counting down.
CTGCCTGATCTGGTGTGATCAAGTTGCGTCTGGTCTGCCTGATTGAGTGTGATCATGTCATGTCTGGTCTGCCTGATCTGGTGTGATCATGTTGCGTCTGGTCTGCCTGATTGAGTGTGATCATGTCATGTCTGGTCTGCCTGATTGAGTGTGATCCTGTTGCGTCTGGTCTGCCTGATCGAAAGTGATCATGCATGTTGCGTCTGGTCTGCCTGATCTGGTGTGATCATGTTGCATCTGGTCTACCTGATCTGGTGTGATCATGTTGCGTCTGGTCTGGTCTGCCTGATCGAGAGTGATCATGTTGCATCTGGTCAGCCTGATCTGGTGTGATCATGTTGCGTCTGGTCTGCCTGATCTGGTGTGATCATGTCATGTCTGGTCTGCCTGATCTGGTGTGATCATGTTGCGTCTGGTCTGCCTGATCTGGTGTGATCATGTTGCATCTGGTCTGCCTGATTGAGTGTGATCATGTCATGTCTAGTCTGCCTGATCTGGTGTGATCATGTTGCGTCTGGTCTGCCTGATTGAGTGTGATCTTGCCTGATCGATTGTAATTATTTTACTAAAAGTATTTGATAGTTGAGCTTTAAAATATATTTTTCTTACAAAGGTTGTAGCTTTAGGTGCTGGGGAGCTGTGCAAGTGTTTTTTGACCGTGATACTGGTGCTATTCCTACCCCAGCTAGGATTGATCACCTTTGCCATTGCTCAGGTATGTCGAAAAAGGTTTTCACATATTGCTGTTAAATAATTATCTGTCAGATTTAAATGTACCTGTATTTTATTAAATATGTAAACGGGTGAGGCCACAAGTTCTATCAACATTCAACAGTTAATCCCTTCCAAATACATAATTTATCATTATTTGGTTGTTTTACATAATTTTCAGCACATTTTAGGCTATATAACAAGTACCGTATACCTCCCATCATCTGCAAGAACATTTATCCTTAGTTATTACTAACATTCAATGCTTTAGTGACGATGAATGCAGGTTTCAGTTGATTATTATCAGTTATTTCTGACAGAGATTCTGATTTTAAAGGGTATATAGCGACGAAACCAAACAATATTTATTATTGAGAGTTCTAAATAACTTGGTCAAGGGTTAAACAATTATCAAAATCGAAAACAGATATGGAAGCCGCCATTTTGAGAACTATGACATCATAGTTCTAAATTATCATATGTAGAACTGATTTATAGAGGGAAAACCGCAGCAAAGGTATGAAAAACAAATATAATAAAGTGTTACAATGCATTTGTTTGCCTACTCACCCCACCACCCATAGAATTTGTTGGTCTACTCACCCCACTGCCCATAGAATATTTGTTTTCTCCTCACCTCACCATCCATAGATTGCCAATTTTCTTTTCACCCCATCACCCATAGATGTTTGTATATATTATATGACCACAGCAATACCACCAGCTGCATAATAAAAAGTCCCTTACGTGTACTTACTATACATATTGGACAGCTTTTTGTTTGATATAAATTTAAATATTCCTTCTGTGTATTAATGTTTGAAATTTGACCAAATTTACTATACTGAAGAAACGAAGAAATTCATTTAATACTTTAGTTCATATAACAAGTATGAAGATTTTTCATATACTAGTATATATATGATGGTATTTCTTGTACAAATCCACTGGGAGCTCGACCTGTGAGAAAGTGCCGATTCTTACGGATGGCGGGAGGTATACAGGCTGATTCTACACAGGAATAAGTGGGTGGTCTGCCTCCACCACAAGAAAAAACGCCCATCATATATAAATGTAGATAAAATGTGCTGAAAAAGACGTAACTTACAAACCTAATGGGTATCAATATTTCCATATTGAATGCATGCTACATTCTGCTTATAATCAAGAGGTGACTTTTTGTACAATTTTTTAGCTCGACTGATCAGAGATCAGCAGAGCTTATGCCGTGGTCCGTCGTCCGTCCGTCTGTCTGTCCGTCTGTCCGTAAACTTTTATTTGTAGCGACAACTTCTCTGAAACTACTGGATGGATATTCATAAAACTTCACAGAAATGTTGCCCATAAAGTCTAGTTGATCCTAGCAAAAATTCATGTTGATGTGAAATCCAAGATGGCCGCCAAAGCTAAAAATAGAGTTTTAAAATACAAGTTTGTAGCGACTACTGCTTGAAAACTATAAGTGATATTGATATGGGACTTTTTCTAAAATGATCAGCATGACATGATGTTGATCCTTGTCAAAAATCGTTTTGATTCAACGTTAAACATGGCTGCCAGTGGCCATCTTTGTTTACATAGAGTTATATAGTAAAAACTTGTAGCAACTACTCCTCTGAAACTACTTGGCGGATTGTCATGAAACTTTACAGGAATGTTGCTCTTGATGTCTAATTGATCCTAGAAAAATTTCAGGTCGCCCGGAAATTCAAGATGGCCGTCACAGCTAAAAATAGATTTTTAAAAAATAAGTTTGTAGCGACTACTTCTTGAAAACTATAAGTGATATTGATATGGGACTTTTTCTAAAATGATCAGCATGACATGATGTTGATCCTTGTGGAAAATTATTTTGATTCGACGTTAAACATGGCTGCCAGTGGCCATCTTTGGTTACATAGAGTTATATAGTAAAAACTTGTAGCTACTACTCCTCTGAAACTACTTGACGGATGTTCATGAAACTTCACAGGAATGTTGCTCTTGATGTCTAGTTGATCCTAGAATTTGTTTAGGTCGGCCGGAAATTCAAGATGGCCGCCACAGCTAAAAATAGATTTAAAATAAGTTTGTAGCGACTACTTCTTCAAAACAATAAGAGATATTGATATGGGACTTTTTCTAAAATGATCAGTATGACATGATGTTGGTCCTTGTCGAAAATCGTTTTGATTTCACGTTAAACATGGCTGCAGCGGCCATCTTTGTTTACATAGAGTTATATAATAAAAACTTGTAGCGACTACTCCTCTGAAACTACTTGACGGATTTTCATGAAACTTCACAGTAATGTTGCTCTTAATGTCTTATTGATCCTAGCAAAATTTCAGGTCGACCGGAAATTCAAGATGGCCGCCACGGTTTAAAATAGATTTTCGAAAAACAAGTCTGTAGCGACTACTTCCTGAAATCAAAATCAATCAGTAGAGCTTCAAGGTCATTGACCTCTTGTTTTTATTTTTTTTGTTGTTGTTTTTAGCTCTACTGGCCAGGGGCCAGCAGAGCTTATGGGATGGTGTGTCGTCCGTTGTCCGTCCGTCCGTTAACTTTTCTTCAAACGACTTCTCCTCAGAAACCGCTTGGGTAACTTTGACCAAACTTCACATGGATGATCCTTAGATGAATGTTTTTTAGATTTGTTAAAATTAGTTCAGAGCTACATCCAAGATGGCTGCCATTACTATATATGGTCGAAACCTTAAAAAATCTTCTTCTCCAGAGTCGCTGGACAGATTTCAACAGTTTTTCTTTTAAAATGATCGCCAACGCCTAGACTATCAAATTTGTTCAAATAAAGTCCCTGGGATCAAAAATGGCCGTGCCCCGGGGGTCCAAAGTTTGTATATTGAGGTTTTGCATGTTTTTCATATAGACATATAGGAAAAAACTTTAAAAAATCTTCTTCTCTGAAACCACAAGGCACAGAGCTCTCATGTATTACATGTAGCATCAGCGTATGGTCTTCTACTAAGTTTGTTCAAATGGTGACCCTGGGGTCAAATTTGTCCCCGCCCCGGGGGTCACAGTTTTACATAGACTTTTATAGGATTTTTTTTTTTTAAATCTTCTTCTCGGAAACTACAAGAGCCAGAGGTTTGATATTTTTCTTTTATTATAAGCTTATGGTCCTTTACCAAGTTTGTTCAAATGGTGACCCTGGGGTCACATTTGGCCCCGCCCCAAGGGTCACATGTTTTACATAGACATGTATAGGGAAAAACTTAAAAAATCTTCTTCTCTGAAACTGCAAGAGCCAGAGGTTTAATATTTTGCTGTTGCTATAAGCTTATGGTCCTTTACCAATTTTGTTCAAATGGTGACCCTGGGGTCACATCTGGCCCCGCCCCGGGGGTCACAGTTTTGTCAATGAAAGCTCGATCAAGTTCGAAAACCAGCCAGATCGGACCAGTAACAGCGGAGTTATGACCCTTGATTTTGTTAAAAATGCTAATATTTGCCTCGTCATATGATAGGGCCTTCATTTTGCCAAACTTTACCAGATTTTCTGACTTTCTTTTTTTATTATTATTTTTTTTTGTTGTTGTTTTTTGGTTTAATTCTCTTTGTTTATTTTTTTTTGTAGCTCTTTGTTGGACCAGTCGGACCAGTAATGGAGAAGTTATTTCTCTTGATTTAGTTAAAAATGCTATAGTTTGCCTCGTTAATACGGTAGGGCCTTCATTTTTCATCTGATCTTTACCAAACTTAACCAGATTCTTTAGTTATGGCCCTTGATTTAGTTAAAAAGCTGTATTTTGCCCTAAACTTAAAAAAAAAAGGTAAATGGCAGTCTCTTGCTTCATTGATGTTATAAGAGCCATGTTAGCCAGTAGAGCGTCCACAGGCCCTCTTGGGCCTCTTGTTTAACCATTTATTTAAATGTATTACAAATAATTTTGTTATAAATGAGTAAATAAACTTAGCATATCATTAATATATTTTTCTTTAAATCATTACCGCAACTAGACGCGAAAGTTTAGCGAATTTGCTATGATTTTTTTATGACTTAATCGCCAATAGACAGTAATCGGTCAATTATGTCGGCTGCTGTTTGAAAACTCTGAATTTTCGAAGACTTTAGGGTTTAAAATATAGAACGTTTATGACGTCACGCTCCCTTGGCAGAGTTTCTTTTTCTTCCCTTAACGGAAATACAACGGAAATTGCCAAATTGTCTCGAATTTGTTTACGGCATTTATTTACTCCCGTCTTCATTCGCGATTGAAATAAATGTTCATTTTTCACCTCTACTTCCCATGTATAAATACCAACCACCCATAGACATATAAATCTGTGATACCCATAGACACAGATAACTTATTTCACACCCGTCGACCCACAGACTGTTGATATCGGCCAACCCCACCCACCGACGATAAAATAGTAGTTGCCAGACCCGGACAACCACGGAAATAAAAATGGCCTGACGTCAAATCCCTGCGGGTACTTTTTACTGGAACAGCCTTTATCCGATTTTGATAATTCTTAAAACTTTTTCCGAAATCTTGATAATAAAGATTGTTTGGCTGTGTCGCTACATTCCCTTTAACATAACATTATTGGGGGAAACTATAAAAGTAGCACTTTCGCTAAATTACTATTTTTGTTTATGACAAAATAATGAACTATTTATCAAATAGAGAATTTATTAAAAGATTAATTTCTGTATATATGAAAAAACAACAACATAATTTTGCTGTCAAGGACACATTGTGCAGGTAATTGCCAGAGTAGGGTATGCCTAAATTCAACACGCACACTGTACATTAGAAACAGACTAACATAAGCATGTGAAATGAGTTGATGGGTTCAGTAACATACCTATCCTTTATGTATATGTAGCCTCCATCAATCATTGCTGAATTAATAATATCATGGATAAATTTGGTAAATAAAGCAGCAGAGCCATGAAAACGGGGGATATTTTTTGGCCGTCTGTTTTTAGCTCGACTATGCAAAGAATATTCAAAGTGAATTTAACCTTGAAACTGTTCTTACTGTCCTGAACTCAACAATGCCAGTCTTCATGAAGTTTTGCTTACATATTTGTGGTGGAATTTGTCATACACCTATTGAGGTTGGATTCCTTATGTCAAAGGTCAAGGTCACAGTGAACTTTAATTTTGTTCTAAATATGATTGAATTTGCATTTTGACAGTTTGTTTTCCAGGGATGATCAGTATACTCTGGACTCTGGTGAGAGCTTCAAGCCCATTATGCAGGATTTAAAATATGACAATTTGAATCTTACACAGCACTTGTTTCACAATAAAATACTGAAAACATTTAGTGTGTATATATGTTTATATGTTTACTAAATTCACTGTGTCCTAGAGATTCGGCATTTCCATTTGCATTGTCCTCATTTTATTGCCTGTCCTTGGTTGTTTACTAACATTGTCTATATATATATAATATTATATATTGATTTCTATTTGGTATATTGCAGATAGTGTTTGATTCCATTATGTCACTGGTTTTCTATGGTTACTTCATGTACTATATGAAGTTTCACAGGGGGAAAGATAAAGACTTCCCGTTTAAATCTGTTCGAGATTTTTTCCCTTCCAAGCCGAACAGCAAGGTAACTTCTTACATCAAATCTATTGCAAAAGAAATGTTACCTGATGTTGGCTCGCCAAATTGAAGGTCCTGTCTGAATAAATGTCTTGCCACAGGTTTATATGACAGTTAATACATACATTTATTATGGGATGCCGTCCGTCATCCGTTGTTAACTTTTGTCTCGTTAAGATGATAGGGCCTTCATTTTTCATCCGATCTTTACCAAACTTTACCAGATTGTTAATATCAATGAAAGCTTGGACTTCTTTGAAAACTAGCCAGATCGGACCAGTAACAGCAGAGTTATGGACGTTGATTTAGTTGAAAATGCTAAATTTTGCCTCATTAAGACGATAGGACCTAAAGTCCTTCATTTTTGATCTGATCTTTACCAAACTTTACAAGATTGTTAATATGAATGAAAGCTCGGACAAGTTCGAAAACTAGCCAGATCGGACCAGTATCAGCAGAGTTGTGGTCCATGATTTAGTTAAAAATGCTGTATTTTGTCTCAAGACGATAGGGCCTTCATTTTAAATCCGATCTTTACCAAACTTTACCAGATTGTTAATATTGGTTAATGCTCGGATAAGTACGAAAACCAGCCAGATCGGACCAGTAACAGCGGAGTTATGGCCCTTGATTTAGTTAAAAATGCTATATTTTGCCTCGTTAAGACGATGGGCCTTTTCTTCTGATCTTTATCAAACTTTAAGAGATTGTTAATACATATCAATGAAAGCTCGGATAATTCAAAAACTAGCTTTATCGGACCAGGAACACCAGAGTTATTTGTCCGTGAATTATTGAAAAATGCCATTTTCAGCCTTGTGAACACTATAGCACCTTCATTTTGTATTCAAACTTCCCAAACTTGGCCAGATTGTTAATTTGTTGATATCAATGGAAGCTCGGACAAGTTTGAAAACCAGCCAGATCGAGCCAGTAACACTGAAGTTATGTCCCTTTTTCTGGAAATCCCCGGGGTCGTGGGTGGATTTATTTTTTTCATAAGAAACCTTGGTTCATGGGTTCAATTTTTTTTAATTATTATTTTTTTAAATATTTTTTTTCTCATTAAAAACCTTGGTTCTCTTTTCTTTAATTGGGAGCTTAGGGGCCCCTTGTTGGATCACTTTTACATAGAGTTATAGGGAAGAACTTCAACAATCTTCTCCGGAACTACAAGAGATAAAGGTTTAATATTTTTTATTTATTATCAGCTGATGGATTCTCTACCACGTTTGTTCAAATGGTGACCCTGTGGTCAAATTTGGCCCTGCCCCAGGGGTCACAGTTTTACATAGACTTATATAGGGAAAAACTTCAAAAATCTTCTTCTCTGAAACTATAAAAGCCAAAGATTTAATGCTTTGCATTTACCATCAGCTTATTGTCCTCTACCAAGTTTGTTCAAATGGTGACCCTGGGGTCAGATTTGGCCCCGCCACAGGAGTCACAGTTTTACATAGACTGATATAGGGAAAAACTTAAAAATCTTCTTCTCTGAAACTACAACTACAAGAGCTACTACAGGTTTAATATTTTGTATTTGTTATCAGCTTATGTTCCTCGAAAAAGTTTGTTCAAATGGTGACACTGGGGTCTAATTTGGCCCCGACCCAGGGGTCACAGTTTTACATAGACTTATATATAGGGAAAAACTTCAAAAATCTTCTTCTCTGAAACTACAAGATTCAAAGGTTTACACTCAGCTTATGGTCCTCTACTTATTTTGTTTGAATGGTGAACTTGGGGTCAAATTTGGCCCCACCCAAGGGGTCACCTTTTTTACATAGAGTTACATAGAGAAAAACTTAAAAAATCTTCTTCTTTGAAACTACGAGAGCCAGATGTTTAATATTTTGTATTTACCATCATCTTATGGTCCTCTACCAAGTTTGTTCAAATGGTGTCCCTGGAGTCAAATTTGGCCCTGTATCCCCGGGGTCACATGTTTTACATAGACTGATATAGGGAAAAACTTAAAAAATCTTCTTCTCTGAAACTACAAGAGCTACAGGTTTAATATTTTGTATTTGTTATCAGCTTATGTTCCTTGAAAAAGTTTGTTCAAATGGTGACACTGGGGTCTAATTTGGCCCCGACCCAGGGGTCACAGTTTTACATAGACTTAAATATAGGGAAAAACTTCAAAAATCTTCTTCTCTGAAACTACAAGATTCAAAGGTTTAATATTTTGTATTTACACTCAGCTTATGGTCCTCTACTAATTGTGTTTGAAAGGTGAACTTGGGGTCAAATTTGGCCCCACCCAAGGGTCACATTTTTTACATAGAGTTACATAGAGAAAAACTTAAAAAATCTTCTTCTTTGAAACTACGAGAGCCAGATCATCTTATGGTCCTCTACCAAGTTTTTCAAATGGTGACCCTGGAGTCAAATTTGGCCCTGTATCCCCGGGGTCACATGTTTATCATAGACTTATATAGGGACAAACTTAAATCTTCTTCTCTGAAATTACAAGACCCAACGGTTTAATATTTTGTATTTACACTCAGCTTATGGTCCTCTACCAAGTTTATTCAAATGGTGACACTGAGGTCAAATTTGGCCCCGCCCCTGGGTCACATGTCAAACTTGGTTTGAATGTTTATTTTAACGAAAGTTTGATTTGTTTTAAAGCTAGCCAAACTTGATCTTGGTAATTGAAGACACTTTGTAAAAAAACTAGTTTTAATACTGCCATATCTGCCACACAATACTTGTATCCCCACCCCACCCACCCAACTCCACCCAACCATGGACACCATATAGCCAGTAGAGCGATACAGGCCCTCTTGGGCCTCTTGTTACATTTCTATAAAAGAAGGATAAGGATATTGCCAAGTGTATCTGTAACAGTTTACAGTGCTACAAAGATAAGTGCTCCAGAAAAGCTGTCAGCACAATGCGTGTTGTACGCACGAAAAAAATACATTAGATATTAACAAATGCATATTCTTAAAAACAAGTTTTGGACATAAAAAAGGTTGTAAATGGTTTACTCTTAGTCATAACCATAAATATATTTCTTCCCCTCAAACAAACATTCAGCATTGATGTCTGCCTTTTTTTTAGTGGCATTCACTTGTGTCAAACTGCAGATAAAAAGGTCATTTTTAGATCACCTGAGCCAAAGGCTCATGGTGATCTTTTGGGATCACTCTGCGTCCGTCGTCCGTCGTCGTCCGTAGTCGAACGACTTCTCCTCAGAAACCGCTAGGCTAATTTTGCCCAAACTTCACATGGATGATCCTTAGGTGAATGCTTTTTAGATTTGTTAAAATTAGGTCAGCGCGACATCCAAGATGGCCGCCATTACTATATATGGTCGTAACCTCAAAAAATCTTCTCCAGAATCGCTGGACAGATTTCAACAGTTTTTCTTTTAAAATGATCGCCAACGCCTAGACTATCAATTTTGTTCAAATGAAGTCCCCATGGTCAAAAATGGCTGTGCCCCGGGGATCCAAAGATTGTATATTGAGATTTTCCATGTTTTTCATATAGACATATAGGAAAAAACTTTAAAAAATCTTCTTCTCTGAAACCACAAGGCACAGAGCTCTCGTGTATTACATGTAGCATCAGCTTATGGTCCTCTACTAATTTTGTTCAAATGGTGACCCTGGGGTCATATTTGTCCCCGCCCCGGTGTTCACAGTTTTACATAGATTTATATAGGAAAAAAAATAAAAAAATCTTCTTCTCGGAAACTACAAGAGCCAGAGGTTTGATATTTTGCGTTTACTATAAGCTTATGGTCCTTTACAGAGTTTGTTCAAATGGTGACCCTCGGGTCATATTTGGCCCCGCCCCAAGGGTCACATGTTTTACTTAGGGAAAAACTGAAATAAATCTTCTTCTCTGGAACCACATGGCACGGAGCTCTCATGTATTACATGTAGCTTCAGCTTATGGTCCTCTACTTAGTTTGTTCAAATGGTGACCCTGGGGTCAAATTTGTCCCCGCTCCGGGGGTCACAGTTTTACATAGACTTATATAGGAAAAAAAACAATCTTCTCGGAAACTACAAGAGCCAGAGGTTTGATATTTTGCATTTACTATCAGCTTATGGTCCTTTACCAAGTTTGTTCAAGTAGTGACCCTCGGGTCACAATTGGCCCCGCCCCAAGGGTCACATGTTTTACATAGACATGTATAGGGAAAAACTTAAAAAATCCTCTCTGAAACTGCAAGAGCCAGAGGTTTATTATTTTGCATTTGCTATAAGCTCATGGTCCTCTACCAATTTTGTTCAAATGGTGACCTGGGGTCACATTTGGCCCTGCCCCGGGGTCACAGTTTTACATAGGCTTGTATAGAGAAAAAGTGAGAAAAAAATCTTCTTCTCTGGAACTGCAAGAGCCAGAGGTTTAATATTTTGCATTTGCTATAAGCTTATGGTCCTCTACCAAGTTTGTTCAAATGGTGACCCTGGTATCAAACTTGGCCGCAACCCGGGGTTCACAGTTTTATATAGACATATATATAGGAAAAAAACTATCTTCTCTGAAACTGCAAGAGCCAGAGGTTTAATATTTTGCATTTACTATAAGATTATGGTCCTCTACCAAGTTTGTTCAAATGGTGACCCTGGGGTAAAATTTGACCCCACTCCGTGGGTCACAGTTTTACATAGACTTATATAGGAAACACATTGAAGTAGTCTTCTCTGGAACTACAAGAGCCAGAGGTTTGATATTTTGCATTTACTATAAGCTTATGGTCCTTTACCAAGTTTGTTCAGATGGTGACCCTCGGGTCACATTTGGCCCCGCCCCAAGGGTCACATGTTTTACATAGACATGTATAGGGAAAAACTTAAAAAATCTTCTCTGAAACTGCAAGAGCCAGAGGTTTATTATTTTGCATTTGCTATAAGCTCATGGTCCTCTACCAATTTTGTTCAAATGGTGACCCTGGGGTCACATTTGGCCCTGCCCCGGGGTCACAGTTTTACATAGGCTTGTATAGAGAAAAAGTGAGAAAAAAATCTTCTCCTCTGGAACTGCAAGAGCCAGAGGTTTAATATTTTGCATTTGCTATAAGCTTATGGTCCTCTACCAAGTTTGTTCAAATGGTGACCCTGGTGTCAAACTTGGCCACACCCCGGGGTTCACAGTTTTATATAGACATATATATAGGAAAAAAACAATCTTCTCTGAAACTGCAAGAGCCAGAGGTTTAATGTTTTGAATTTACTATAAGATTATGGTCCTCTACCAAGTTTGTTCAAATGGTGACCCTGGGGTAAAATTTGACCCCACTCCGTGGGTCACAGTTTTACATAGACTTATATAGGAAACACATTGAAGTAGTCTTCTCTGGAACTACAAGAGCCAGAGGTTTAATATTTTGCATTTACTATACTCTTATGGTCCTTTACCAAGTTTGTTCAAATGGTGACCCTGGGTTCACATTTGGCCCCGTTCCAGGGGTCACGTTTTACATAGACTTGTATAGGGAAAAACTTAAAAAACCTTCTTCTCTGAAACCACAAAGCACACAGCTCTCATATATTACATGTAGCCCCGGGGTCACATTTGGCTCTGCCCAAGGTGTTACTCTCTAGCACCTTCATTTTGTATTTGATCTTTACCAAACTCTGTCAGTGTCTTAAACTGTCTATATCAATGTTGTGTCTTAAACTGTCTATATCAATGTTGTTATACACAACAGAGCCCACATTTCTTGAACAATCTTAACCAAACTTGCACAGATTGTATATGACCATTAGATTTCGAAAAGTTCGATAATGTGCCAGAACTCAGGTGATCGCTTTAGGGCCATAGGATGGCCCTCTTGTTTTTTCTTGCAAGCATCTACCAGAAAATTGCAGAAGGCACTTGATTGTCATTCAGTATCTCAAACTTCAATAAGCATCTATTTAGTATGACAACTTGCGCGATTTTTCTAAGCTGTTGAAGTGTGTATTTGGGAATTTATTTTTAATATGTTTTTGGTGAAAAAATATGGGTAATTATGCAGATACTTGTCTTATTTGGAGCACTGCACTGAATATAGCCTTTTCCATATTCCCTTGTAATGCAATCACAGTAAAATTACCAACCATGTCTGGTAAACATTGGCACAAGCTCCAAAGGAGCCATAGTTACGTAAATGCGTCCTTACGTAACTCCCAATCATGCAATAATGCACGAAAATGGTTTCAAAAACGTGTGTATGGCCCTATTTTTCTCAATTTGTTATGTATTTTATTTGAGAAATCATGCAATACTATTCAACTAGCACAAATGTTCAAACTTTGCTCATAACCCAGACTTGTTCCAGATTAAATGCATTATTAAAAGCCTGGGATTATTCTCCTGTGAAGACTTTATCCCCCGCTTATCTATCATCAAAATCAGGTGTACTTTGGAGATATATATGAAATAAACAAATAGGAACACAGCCCACTTGTCTACCATACAATGCATTTACTATGCAGGTGGCAAATACTTTATGAGCGAAATGTCTTACAGCGATTTTGTGGGAGAGCTTGTCTCAGTGAATGAGAGTTGGTGTCATTGCTTGTGCCAAGGAGCAAAGTAAGCTGCTTGTCTCAGTGAATGAGAGTTGGTGTCAATGCTTGTGCCAAGGAGCAAAGTAAGCTGCTTGTCTCAGTGAATGAGAGTTGGTGTCATTGCTTGTGCCAAGGAGCAAAGTAAGCTGCTTGTCTCAGTGAATGAGAGTTGGTGTCAATGCTTGTGCCAAGGAGCAAAGTAAGCTGCTTGTCTCAGTGAATGAGAGTTGGTGTCAATGCTTGTGCCAAGGAGCAAAGTAAGCTGCTTGTCTCAGTGAATGAGAGTTGGTGTCAATGCTTGTGCCAAGGAGCAAAGTAAGCTGCTTGTCTCAGTGAATGAGAGTTGGTGTCAATGCTTGTGCCAAGGAGCAAAGTAAGCTGCTTTAGGTGCTTGTGCCAACAGTTACCAGGCATGCACACTTTTTCTTGTATTTTGATAAAAATTATACTTAAACATCAAAATAAATAATGATAACGACTTTATAAGATTGTTTGAAAATGATATAAATCAATGTTCAACCATTTCTGCCATGTACATGTATGCAATATTTGTATCTTTCCTTCCTGCCAGCCTCTCCTGGACCCAGGTCAGACATGGCTGACATTCAGTATCTTCAAGCAGAGCTTCTTAAAACAAATGTTAACTGAAGGTAAGCTACAGTATATTTGGGTGGTTTTGTTCCTTGGGAATTATTACAGTCTATGCTGTCTTCTTGGCTGATATAGTTTGGTCAACATTTACACACTCAAACTTTATAAACACAATAAATACAAATCTTTTTACAACCACTTCATAAAAGTGATATGATGTGGGGACTATGGACTCATAATTATCATCCTTTTGTCACAGTCCAGATAAAACTAATCTTTTATCTATTTTTGGTCCAACTTGAAGACAGCCTTGTGTTCATGAGGATTTGGTTGCTTTGGTAACCCTGACAGATGTGATCCTGCATCACAGAGTTATGGCCCTTTAATGTTTGTGGGAAAACGATGGATTCAGTCCCACTCAGTACACCTCCTCTGCCACTCCGCAGTCATTATAATGTTTAGTTTAGATTCTTAAAAATGTGAAACATAGCTTACATAACTGTCATAGATCTTTTTCAGTTGTAAATATGCAAACATTATATACTTGTTAAACCTTTTTTAATTTTTATTTAAAGATTTGTTTTTATAAATATATATTTTCAGGAGAGAAATATGTGATGACAATATTTGATGTTCTCAGTTTTGCTGATCAAGGTAATAATATATTATAAGGTGATACATTTAATGCGTCTGTGGTCAAGTGGTTAGAGTCTAGGAATCATGGGCCTAGGAATCTTTATGTGAGAAAGCTATCCAACCAATTTAATTCACATCTAATACATTTTACATTAAAGGACCACACGTCAACTTAAACTTGTGGAGTCCTAAAATACTAAATATTCATTATTAATAATTAATTATTTGAATAATTGAATAATTGTTTTCTTAAAGTACTAATTGTTTATTTTATTGCACTAATAATATATTTAAACTTAAAGGTATAACAAAGAAAAATTGATCATTATGCAGGCTGATTTTTAGTGTGTCCTTTCAAGGTGCATGACCAGTCGTTACTGGAGAGTTGGTTGGTTGAATGGTGTTTTACATCATTTTCAGCATATTTTGTACTATATATGACGGATGATTCTTTAGTGGTGGAGGCAGACCACCCACTTATTCATGGGTAGAAACAGTACCGTACACCTCCCGCCGTCCATAAGAATCAACACTTTTTCGTAAGTCCAGCTCCCAGTGGGACTGTAGGATGGAGTCGTGTCTGCCAGCTGCCAGTGGGACTGTAGGATGTAGTCGTGTCTGTCAGCTCCCAGTGGGACTGTAGGATGGAGTCGTGTCTGTCAGCTCCCAGTGGGACTGTAGGATGGAGTCGTGTCTGTCAGCTCCCAGTGGGACTGTAGGATGGAGTCGGGTCTCAGCTCCCAGTGGGACTGTAGGATGGAGTCGTGTCTGTCAGCTCCCAGTGGGACTGTAGGATGGAGTCGTGTCTGTCAGCTCCCAGTGGGACTGTAGGATGGAGTTGTGTCTGTCAGGTTTCGCTGTTACTATAAATAGAAAATTGGTTTCTGCTCAATAACTTCAGTTTCCCATGACTGATTTTAATGAAATTTCATCATGAGGGGCGGCTCACTGAAAGGAAGGTTTGGATTGTTATTTGGGTCATTTGGTCAAAAGTCAAGGTCACTCTTACTTCAAATAGAAAACTGGTTTCAGCTCAATAACATTAGTTTCTCTTGAGGGATTTAAAGAAATTTCAGCACAAGGTGCTACTCATGTAAAAGAAGCTTGGGATTGATATTCTGGTCAAAGTTCAATGTCACTGTTACTATAAATAGAAGAAAAAAAATATGCTCAAGAACTTCAGTTTCCCTTGAGGGATTTTAACGAAACTTCACAAGGAACGGCTCGTACAAAGGAAGCTCAGGATTGTTATATGGGATTTGGTCAGAGGTGAAGGTTTGTGTTACTATAAATAAAAAAGTGTTTCTGCTCAATAACTTGAGTTGCCCTTAAGGAATTTAACATGCTGCTTATAGAAAGAAAGCTTCGGATTGTTATTTGGGTCAATTGCTGAAATTTTAAGGTCACCGTTACTATAAATGGAAAAATGGTTTCCACTAAATAACTTTACCTTCAATGAAATTTCACCACAAGCTAAAACCACTAAATTGCTTTGGGTGTACAATAACAACAAGAGGCCCAAGAGGGCCTGTGTACACTCTACTAGCTAATATGGCTTTTATAACAAAAATGAGTTATGTGCTCTTTGCATACTGATGGGTGTACTAGTAGATGTATTTGTCTCTTCTAAAACCACTTATTTAATGCAAGCTCCTCCAGATTTTATATCATTTACATCTGTGGCATACATAAGATGTAAACATGCTATTGAAACATGGCAACATGTTCACTGTGTGATCGTCCTACACAATTATATGTGACATCATTATTATACCATTTTTTGTCTCGCCCACGATAGTTTTTTAGCTCTACTGGCCAACGGCCAGAAGAGCTTATGGGATGGTGTGTTGTCCGTCGTCCGTCGTCCGTCTGTCTGTCGTCTGTCTGTCGTCTGTCGTCCGTTAACTTTTCTTCAAACGACTTCTCCTCAGAAACCGCTTGGCTAATTTTGACCAAACTTCACATGGATGATCCTTAGATGAATGCTTTTTAGATTTGTTAAAATTAGGTCAGCGCTACATCCAAGATGGCTGCCATTACCATATATGGTCGAAACCTTAAAAAATCTTCTTCTCCAGAACTGCTGGACAGATTTCAACAGTTTTTCTTTTAAAATGATTGCCAACGCCTAGACTATCAAGTTTGTTCAAATAAAGTCCCCGGGGTCAAAAATGGCCGTGCCCCGGGGGTCCAAAGTTTGTATATTGAGGTTTTGCATGTTTTTCATATAGACATATAGGAAAAAACTTTAAAAAATCTTCTTCTCAGAAACCACAAGGCACAGAGCTCTCATGTATTACATGTAGCATCAGCTTATGGTCCTCTACTAAGTTTGTTCAAATGGTGACCCTGTGGTCAAATTTGTCCCCGCCCCGGGGGTCACAGTTTGACATAGACTTATATAGGATTTTTTTTTTAAAAATCTTCTTCTCGGAAACTACAACAGCCAGAGGTTTGATATTTTGCATTTACTATAAGCTTATGGTCCTTTACCAAGTTTGTTCAAATGGTGACCCTCGGGTCACATTTGGCCCCGCCCCAAGGGTCACATGTTTTACATAGACATGTATAGGGAAAAACTTAAAAAATCTTCTTCTCTGAAACTGCAAGAGCCAGAGGTTTAATATTTTTGCATTTGCTATAAGCTTGTGGTCCTCTACCAAGTTTGTTCAAATGGTGACCCAGGGGTCACATTTGGCCCCACCCCATGGGTCACAGTTTTACATAGGCTTGTATAGGGAAAAACTGGAAAAAATCTTCTTCTTTGGAACCACATGGCACAGAGCTCTCATGTATTACATGTAGCATCTGCTTATGGTCCTCTACTAAGTTTGTTCAAATGGTGACCCTGGGGTCAAATTTGTCCCCGCCCCGAGGGTCACAGTTTTACATAGACTTATGTAGGATTTTTTTTTAAAAAATCTTCTTCTCGGAAACTACAAGAGCCAGAGGTTTGATATTTTACATTTATTATAAGCTTATGGTCCTTTACCAACTTTGTTTAAATGGTGACCCTGGGGTTACATTTGGTCCCGCACCAAGGGTCACATGTTTTGCATAGACATGTATAGGAAAAAAACTTAAAAAATGTTCTTCTCTGAAACTGCAAGAGCCAGAGGTTTAATATTTTGCTGTTGCTATAAGATTATGGTCTTTTACCAATTTTGTTCTTTTTTTTTTCCTTTTTTTTCCTTTTTTTTCTTTTTTTTTTTTTTTTTTTTTCCTTTTTCTTTTTTTGTTTCCTTTTTTTTCTTTTTTTTTTTTTCTTTTTTTTTTTTTCTTTTTTTTTTTCATTTTTTCTTTTTCTTTTTTTTTTCTTTTTTTTTTTTTTTTATCAACTTGGAAAACTAGCCAGATCGGACCAGTAATGGCGGAGTTATTGCTATACTTTGCCTCTTTAAGACGATAGTCACTTGCTTCATTGATGTCATAAGAGCCATATTAGCCAGTAGAGCGTCCACAGGCCCTCTTGGGCCTCTTGTTTTGTCTCGCCCACGATAGTGGGTAGCGAGACTTTCATGCGGCGGTGGCTGCATTTTAAATCAACTATATCTCAACAACACTACTCGAATTTTCTGAAACTTTGTCAGATGCTTTGTTGGGTCAAAGGACATCACGTAATGCCAAAATTACCAAGGTCAAGGTCATATTTTTACTTTATTTTCCCAAAACTTAACCTTGGTTAGGTAAGTTAACCTCAGTTAACTGCATGTGATTGCCTCATTTTTCTCACCCACGGTTGTGGGTAGCGTATCGTGGGTAGCGAGACGTAGCAGTCACTTTTCTCGATTTTTTCTGAAATTTTGTCAGATGCTTTGTTGGGACAAAGGACATCACGTAATGCAAAAATTACCAAGGTCAAGGTCATATTTTGCGTTATTTTCCCAAAACTTAATCTTGGTTAGTTAACCTCATTTAATTGTATGTGATTGCCTCATTTTCTTTTGTTTGATACTTGGTCAAATGTATTGTTGACATTGGTGGACATCACTGAACGACAAAAATTACCAAGGTCAAGGTCATATTTTGCTTGTTTCTCCAAACTTAACCTTAGCTAGGTAACTTAACCTCTGTTAACTTTATATGATTGCCTCACTTTATGTCTTTGATACTTGATCCTATGTATTGTTGGCATTGGTGGACATCACTGAATGACAAAAAAAAACAAGGTCAAGGTCATATTTTGTGTTATTTTCCAAAAACTACACCCTGGTTAAACCACTTAACCTCACTTAACTTCTTATGATTACCTCGCTTTTATTTGTTTGATACTTGGTCAGATGAAGTGTTGTTTTTGGTGGACATCATTTAAGCACAATTTTAATAAAATATTTCATATACCATATGCCGCGGTGGGGAGACACTTTCAGACCGGGATCTTGTGTTATATTGCTTTATTGCAGTAGATCTACTTTTCGCCCACTTGGCTTTAGACCCAATTGGCTGTAGACCCACTTGGGCCTTTTGTTCTTATATGACCTTCAAGATCACAGTGGCAAAAAATTAAAAAGTATAAAACTTTACTAAACACTAGATACTGCTTTGTGTTATTTCTAGGTATATTTGATGTGGTGAACAACCTTGGATCGATGGCTGCCAGATTTATTTTCCAACCGGTAGAGCAAGGCGGATATTTATTCTTTTCCCAGATCCTTACACGAGGGCAACCAGAAAGCAAGCAAAAGCCGGTATGCATCTTCTAGTACCTTACATATGTACCCCCCCACACCCCCTCCCCCACAACCTCCTCCGCCAAATTTAGGAAACCTGGTCCCTATGGCTGGTACCTCTTTTATTATAACATTCTAAAAACAATGTGCCTTGTTGAACGGAAAACAATAATTAATTGATGATTTAGATTAAATTATAAACAGACATGTGGCAATCTTGATTTTTTAAAAATTCGCGGCGTCCCATTAGTTTTCTACAAAAAATGCATTTGTTCAGTCATTGATATTAATTACAAGACTAATAGAAAGCTTATTATTATGGTATATTACTAACTGTTGATTACATTTCACCAATAATGTATTCAAACCTATGATAATGGTAGAGTAATGATGGAATGTTGAAAGCTTAAAATTGTATTTAAAATATGCAAGCAGATTTAAAATCAAACTGATACTGGATTAATAGAAGCTAATTGTAATGGTTGATAAAGACATCAAGATTGCCACGAGTCCCTTTAAAGGGATTGTATAACACGAGCCTTTTCCCCTCAGATATTCGGCTTTAAGAAGGGGTGCGTATTACACACAAAATCTAATTCCTCTTGCCTCTCCCCACACCCCTGCCCCCTCCACCACACCTTTTATTCTCCCCAGCCCAATGAAGTCATGCTATCAAGACCAGACAGTAATGCGAATAGCTTAGGCCTAGTTAACTTGTTTATACAATATTTTGCATTTAGTATATTTATTTCCAATAAATATATTTATAATTGACCTTGTGTTCCATTGTTTATATTATATTTCAAATGCCTTTGAAATTGAAAGCAATTTGTTGTTTACATGTGTATTGAATTTGAAATGAAAATGAGGCTGTAGACTGGTTTATCAGTTCACTGGTTGTCATATTCGATAGTTATAATAGTGTTTAGCCTATAACCCGAATGCAGAAGTCTATCCATATTATCTTATTTACCAGTATTAAAAAATATTGTTTGCTTTGTTTTATTTCTTAATCGCAAGCCATTTGATTGATTTTAATTAAATGTGTTTTAAACTATATAATAGTATCAAATATTTAAAATGATTATTCTTTTCTCTGTTAGCTTTTATGGATAGGCCCAGCAAACAAGTACAACCTTAAATGTTTAATTGAATGTCATTACTTGAGGACATCCATTTTGAATAACATTAATAAACAAAAAGGACATGGGAGAAAATACCCAAGATCCAAAGTTACTGTTTTACATTTAATTGTGCAAAGCACTGAGATTTCAGTAGATTTAGATTTGATTGTTAAATGAATAAGTGAAGGATTTACTGTTCTGTAATAGCAAATCTCGACATTTTTCAAGCCAGAATTTTTTTTATAGAGAGTATTTCTCTTTAAGTTGAGTCGACTATGGAATCCAAATCACATGGTCACTTTCTATCCTTCATTCCTATTTACCTACAGGAATCCATGAAGCTTGCTACGGAGGTGCTGTGCTGCCTCATGAAGATGATGATACTGACGGGACTCATCATACTCGTGTTTGGTTACGCCTACTCCTTCCTGGCTCTCGACATATACGGCGGTCTGACGCTGTCGTCTGGATCAGGTATGGTGGTCTGACGCTATTGTCTGGATGAGGTTATTATCTTTCATATTGATAATGTGGCCATATATGGTGGTCTGACGCTGTCATCTGCATCAGGTTATTATCTCATATTGATAATGTGGCCGTATATGGTGTACTGAGGCTGTCATCTGCTTCAGGTTATTGACTCATAGTGATAATGTGGCCATATATGGTTGTCTGACGCTGTCGTCTGGATCAGGTTGTTATCTTTCATATTGATAACGTGGCTGTATATGGTGATCAGACGCTGTCATCTGGATCAGGTATGGCGGTCTGACGCTGTTGTCTGGATCAGGTATGGTGAACTGACGCTGTTGTCTGGATCAGGTATGGTGGTCTGATGCTGTCGTCTGGATCAGGTTATTATCTTTCTTATTGATAATGTGGCCATATATGATGGTCTGAAGCTGGCGTCTGGGTCAGGTTGTTATCTTTCATATTGATAATGTGGCCATATGATGGTCTGAAGCTGGCATCTGGGTCAGGTTATTATTACCTTTGAAATTAATAATAATGAGTAATTTTTATGAAAATGGCACATATCTAAACATTTCTTCTCAATTTCCTATGATATATAATGATTATCAGTAATCACTATGATATGTGACTTTTGATTGGTACATGTTTATAAGTTAACACTTTGCCACGTAACTTTTACACATCTTGTTTCAGGTCCCACATTGTTACGCTGGTACAGTCTGTATGTGCTGGTTATCGCTATCAACGGTACAACTGAATGTTTTGTATTTGCCACCATGAGCAAGACACAGGTGGACCGGTAAAGTGTAACTTTTTCATAATTACATTTATAACAAAGTAAGTGTCTTGTGGGGGAAAAATTGTGTGTGGAAAATCCACAGTAATTTTAAGATTAATTTGTAACAGGAATCTCAAAGAGAGAAAATTTGTCACCATGGCCAATCTCGATCGACGTAGTTTTATAGCACATGGCTGAGAGAATGTCTTGTCAGGCATGTCACGCAAAATTTAAATGTGGTAAAATATAGTTTTATACGTCATTTTCCAAAAAAGCTTAAGAGGTTCTTAAAATAACTCTTGATAGTGCGGATGAGAAAGGACACAATGTGGGAGGAAACAATATACCTGGGAAAACTCATTTGTCCACTGTGGCTACTAGAGTACCCACTTACATAAATAATATTGCCAGTGGAAATATCATATTGTGGTCACACTGGTGAGCCTGAATTAAGTATCACATCTCTAATTGGACACATAAATCACCTCAACATAAACTAAATCACAGTCCTAATTTGACACATAACTCATCTCAACACAAACTAAATCACAGCCCTAATTGGACACATAAAT